>VZRS01008545.1:0-89559 GCA_013398055.1 Ifrita kowaldi
AACTTCTATATTCTTAGTGCTTTCTGCCTACATTCTTGCACGTATTTGTTAAGTTAAGAGACTAAACATTTTAGAGGTTTCGTAGTTAGGGAGCAAGATGCCCCAGACCCCAAGGTCCTCTCCAGAACACATTTTGTAAACTAAGATAGAACCATCCAGGGGAAGGTTCCTTGGGGAGGGGAGCTCATTCAAGCCTCTCATTGGGGAATCTTTGATAGATATGCTAATTAGTAAGACCTATAATGTTATACCAGATCTTTTGGGAGTGTACATTGTGGTGTGCATTGAGGTGTATTGGACCTGGACGTAGTGCATCTAAGGATCCTTAAAATAAATACCAAAGTAAAATCCCATTTTCCCTTCTAACCGTATTTAACTCTTGATTTTAAGACCAGAAAAAGGCATCAAAGGTTATAACTGTTTTTAAGTCTAATTTTGTCTCTTTCTTGCTCCCAAAACAATGACAAGAAATTGTGCTTTGAATAAAAAAATAGTCTTTGCCAATGATTACTTTGTTTTACAGGCAGACTCACTCAGTTAATCTTAACATGACAGATAACTTAAGTAGTAAAGAATTGCCTAAATTAATTTTTAGTGGTTTAAAGAATACCAAATGAAAAATGTCTTCATCCCAAATTAAAAAAAAAATCTTGTGCTAGGTCAGTTAACATTGGTTTTAAATTACTAGAACTTTAGCTTTGCCTGTCTATATATCTTAGCCATTTTTACTCATATATGTTTTTATTTAGGACTTGTTTTACCTGTGGAATACCTTACACAACTACAAAATATTAATACTGCAATTATGGCAGCAAAGCTTTATGTTCATGCAGAAATTTAAAAATGTATGTCCATTCTTGTCTTTGCTGTTATTGTTGGAGTTAGTACAGAGAGCACTCCAGAATCCATGTCCTGCAGAGAAAGGCCTTCTCTTGAGTTAAGAATACTATGTGGTTTTTTATCTGGAGAACAAAAAGGAGGTTTGCATGAACTGGCCCACAAACAGTTATTTTTAATCCAGTTGAAGATGGATCAAGTAGAATGCTGCCATAAATTTATCAAAGCTCTTACTTCCAAAAGGTAACACACAAAAATAACCATTAGCCAAGACATGTTCTAAGCAACGCACTTTACTGACCATTGTATATTTCTTAGTATTAATCTGATGCTAACATTTTATTTTAATTATTACAAAAAAAGGAAAATGTCTAAAGATACTAGGTGTGAGTTTGATGGATTCGGTATGGATTTTTTGACATTATACAGACATTCAGAAAGAATGTGTTGGTTATGTTAAGTATTGGAATGCCTTTATATTTTGAAATCTGACTTCATTATACTATAGAAACAATAAAAAAATAAAACTACAGAAAATCTGATATGATTAAATGAAATAGACCATAGAATGGCCTGGGTTGGAAGGGATGTTAAAAATCATCTCATTCCAACCCCCTGCCATGGACAGGAATACCTTCCACTAGAACAGGTTGATCAAACCCCATCCAATCTGGCCTTGAACACACCCAGGGATGGGGCAGCCAGAGTTTCTCTGTGAAACCTCGTAAGGCAGCCTTTTAGTCACATCTGTAAATAATCTTACACAGTTCTTATACAAACTTTTAAAAGATTCTTTTCATTCTGTTTTTCTGGGTTTTGGTTTATGTATTTTAGAAAGAGAAGCAGTGTGAAGCCTAAAGTGGTCATTTTGCAGCTGGGTCATCCAGGCACTATCTTCCTGATATTCCCCAGATAACTGGGCTTTGGCTGCCTTCTCACGTGGTCATGCTTTTTATTTGCAGGGTGGGGGAAAGGAGCAGATGAGGACGTAAAGGAGCAGATTAAGTCATAGGTCTTAAGTTTTTGAAAAGAATTTTCCGGGGGTTGACAGAGGTTATTCACCAAAAGTCTCTCATGTAGTGCTTAAAGAATAGCAAACTAGAATGTTGGAGCTGTGAATGGTATCATGGAAGGGCATTACCTTATAGCAGCTGCTGGGTAAAATCAGGAAAAGAAGGCAGTGCCTAAAAAATATGAAAACAGCCAAAGTTCCAAAGCTATTCAGACCTTAAAGCAGAGAGACTAATGAAAGCATCAGCAGCAGGTTTCCCTTTGCATGACCATGGAGCTTCATTGATCTGACATTTCCCTTTCAATTTGCTATGAAACATAACTGAAGGACTGTGTATTTAACCTTGTTTTGGGGCACTGTAGAATGTGTGAGAATTTACTGCATTATTCAAAACACATAAAGGGAGCGCCAGGGAATAAAATATTTCAATTTAATTCCATAAACAAAAACCCACGAGAGAAATGTCTTCATTAGAAAGAAGTGAAAAGATTTTATCAACTTTTGACACACGTAACATAATTGCTTGCAGAAGTTTGCAAAAAGCATCTCAATGCCAACTCAACATTCCTTCAACTGGGAATAGAAAAAAAGAAAACAAAATAAATTTTCATGGGAGACACATCCCAAAACACTTGCCTTTCTTGGCTGGTACTACATCTTAAAAATTCAATGTATTTCTTCATTGGTACGCAGTTGCCAGCATTTGAAATCTAGCAATTTTGTTTGTTTGCTTCGTTTCTTTTCTCTCTCTGGTCTTCCAGGTAATTTTATCCTGTTTTCTTATTTTTCTCCCTCAAAAGCATTTATGTCTAAATTCCCTTGTTCTTTTAAACTTTTTCAATACCTGTAAAATCCATCTGCTTCAGATGTTTTTCTACTACACTAGGGGGTGAAAATTAAAATAACTTAATGACTCATTGCCTGTAAAATTACTTTCATTTTATCATGAATTTTAGTTCAGTCCCGTAGTGAGTACAGATCCAGTGCAAGCTTTGTGTTTTGTGCTCTGAATTTGGGATTTCAACTAAATTAAAGCCACCCTCTTAGTCAGAAACTGTGTATTAATCTGCAGGAAGATTCATTTTCAGAACATAATACACTAATGATCACATGGAAAATTCTAGTGCTTGGCAACTCCACCTCACACCTGTAAAATAGATTCAAAATTTGTACAAGGCTTACAGGACTTTTTAAACTAAGTTATGGAACTGGGGTGTCATGGGTAGAGGTTTTTTGCTATTTCTTTTTCCTTATATTCATTAAGAGTTTTTTGGTTGTTGCATTAGCAGACCTTGGAAACTGACAAGTAACTATAAACGTAGGAGATACACAGATTTAGGAACAGACCAGAATAATGCTTCAACTCCGTAAGTTTTGTCCATATTTAACTCAAGGAGGCATCAGCTGGACCAATGTATTTGAATAGAAATAACTTTGTTTACAGACAAAGCATCGCATTTTGAAGTCACTCATGTTTTGTCCTCCTTTTTCAGGTTGTAAATTAAACTGTAGTTAAAAAAAAAAAAAAAAGGCTTCTTATATACAGAGCACTGAACTACTCCTTCCTAATTTTTGAGTTTACCTTTAAAGTACAGAATATATTCTTAAAATATGCACTATGTTGAAAGACAAGATGACCAGAGCCTCACAAATTACTCCCTTAGAAACTGAACAAGAGGGTATTATACCATGGAATCAGCTTTGGCCTATTTTTGTAATAGGTTTTACAAAGTTCCTCCTTGTTTTGTCCACCTCTTTTTGCCAAGATTATTTTAAATGTCTCACCTATTAAACTACAAAGAATTAAAAAAAAGCCCAAACCAACCAAACAGAAAAAAACACCCATCCCAGATATATCTGGGTTTGCAAAGAAGTACCTGAATACATGTTTTTATTTGGAGTAAGATTTTTTTCCTCCCATACTCAAGTTTCATTTCCTGATTCATTCTGCATGAAGTCAATCTATTCATTGCATAAATTGAACATACTGCATAATAAGGCAGTGATTATATTTGATTATAGATGTAAATTCAGATGAAAATTGTTTAATATTAAAGCACTGCTTTTTATCTGACTTTGCAATACGATATTTTTTGTTTCAATGTACTGTATCTAAAATAACCTTAATAGCCATTTTCCTCCTATTTCTTCAGTAAGATGAAGTCAGCTGTACTTTTCAATCTAATGATGCAGGTCTTTATGTGAATCATTAATAAAAATTGTCATTGTTGCAAGGGGTTTATTTTTCACCTGGCTTTAGCAAGTGGAGTAGCAGCATTGTCTCAGCTCCTACAGTTTCAGCTGAACAGACTGATACAAATGAAACCGCTCCTTTAAACATCCAAGTAAAAAAAGCTTAAGGCGTGATTGGGACCAAAAAAAAAAGGAAAATTGTGGCTCCCAAACTCACCAAGTTGATAAATTCAACTAATTGACTTAGGTGTCCGTTGGAACTGCTATTCACAGTAGTTATAGCAAATTACAATAAGGATGGCTACAATCAGGATATATTGACTGAATTTGTATGGAAACCTGAAGGACAAGTAAGAAAAGGTCTGTGTAGCTACGGTAGCCTTTTGTACTGTATGAACATGAATTTATGACATTTAGATTATCTAAAGATTTTAGCCTCAACTTCACTTTGAAGAGAATCCTGATTTTTTAGACATGAGTTTCCTTCTGATGAATACATCTACACAGATTAATAAGAAAAGAAATTGGTGAACATAAGGATTTTCAAAGAGTCTTTTTTCTTACTTTGCAGTAATGTAATAATGTATGTGATAAAGTATGTAATAAATAGGGCAAATACCAAATGGAAAGGAGGAGAGCATTGAATGACATTTCTAGGACTGTGGAGGCAGGTCAAATACTCTCCTTTGAAGATTTTTGATGAGAAAACTGCTATTCATTATAATACATAAACAAATAAATAGAAAAGCAACAACCCCCCCAACCAAAGTAATAACTTTCTGAATGTCAGTAAAAAGAGAAGATTTAATTTTTAGTGCAGCACTTTGAAGACATAGAGCTCTCAGTTAAGATACGGGTTCTAAGAAAATATTTTGGTAAGGACATTAGTAGAAGGAGAGAGGGCAGAAGTTATGAGAGCTGTCACATCCAAAAGAAGTACAATTTTTAACATTAGTACCTAGAAAGCACACCTGTTACAAGAACTTTCAAATGTTCTTATTTCACAAGCATCTTCAGAAGTGTACAAGAAGGTCAATGGTAATCCTAAGCAGATGTGGAAGTCATATTTTTTTTACTCTGTGGAGCCTTTTGAGATTTGTTCAGTTATTTCCTTATGTCTTTACCTTTTTATTATTAATAAAGAGACCTATTCAGTCAGTCCAGCAAGATCTGGGAATTTCTCCTGCTGATTTTATTGAGTTGGCATTTTTTCATGAAGTTGCTATGGTTTCCTTAACATTTTTCACTCTTCTGAAACCCTTTGAGATGCCATTCACAGGGAATTCCTGAATTCTGCTCTAGTCAATGATATTCAAACACGGTCACCAGCACCCACTGTGTTGTTAATACTGACTTCCTTCATTCAAATGTCTCATTTACAATATTTTTGATTCTGCTGCAGATTGTTGTATTTTCTGCATCTGTGCTGAACAGTTACAGAGATAAAATATGCAACCTTGGCATACATCTCTCTTGATATTACACTCTAGCAGCTTCACAATCTGTTTGTATTGCTACTTTCTCCCCAAGTACTCATTTTTTTCATTATCTGCATATTTCATGTCACCATTAAGCATTCAAAAATATGTATTAATCTGACATACTGGGTTTCATCAACAGTCTTTTCAAAATCCACAAAACATTAATGAGCTTTCCTTTGAACTTCAAGTGCACACATATACCATCATTTTGTTTCTCATGCCTAATTCTATGTCGAATCCAAACATACATCTTAATGCTTGTCTCACAGTCTTGATAAATACATGTGAAGAGGAGTTTTAACCATCCTTTTTTTTCTAGTAAATTCTATAATTCAAAGGTTCTTACAGTCTTTGGCGAAGGAATAAAAACTAATTATTTGAATAAGTTTTTATATTTATCTTTCAAAGTTTACTCTGGAGGAGTGAAATTTTTCAAATTTTTAATAACATCCTGCCAATATATTCTTTTTTGCTTGGTAGGATCGAGCTTCTGCCTAGATGCCATTTTGTAAGTATGAGAGTTTCACATCTGTAGCTTTTTGTTCAGATTTATAAGAATCACAAAAATCATTCAGATATTGGCTATTCATGTAATAGCTCTTCATTTCGGAAGTTGCGTGGGCATAGAACCCTCATTTATGTCATTAAAGGATGAGTTATCATCAAATATTTCAATATTTTTTATTTTACTCTTCCCTTGTGCCTAGGCTGCTGTTGGATGCTACAAACTACAGATAATTGATGAAAGTCAGTGTGCACAGCAAGACTACAGGCAGCATCAAAGCTACAGGCAGAGGGTCAAAGTCACCTTCTGACATCGATCTCTCCAAATAATGGGCACTATTTTTCTGGACAAAATGAGCTTGATGAGTGTGATGGTACTTCACTTTAAATTGACGCATGCTGGATTAGCTTTAAATGAAATGATTTGGTGCCAGAGTCTCTGTGTCTCATGACATGAAATGATCATTGTGGTCATTGCTTTATACAGCTTGTGAAACAGAGGGTTTTGGGTCATGCTCGTGGGTTCCTGCAGGTATTTATTACACGAACTAGAGTTTAATATGAGGACAGGCTATCAGGGCATCTGAAATAACAGACTGCTCTTTGGAATGAGCAGTCTTCCGGGACCCAAAACTCATAGTGAGTTTTCATGTTTCACTTTTCCAATGATGTCAGAGACTGAAATGGTTCATGCTTTAAACCTTGTTATGATGGAGTTTTGCCCATTGTAGCAAAATCTGAATAAAGAAGCTGTGACCACAGAAGCCCACCCTTCCTTGAAGATGCCTGATTGGAACTTTGGACTGTGAGTTAAGATAAAGGGGACACTATTATTCAGTCATCTCAGGCTGAGAGAGAAGAATGCATCCACAAGAAAGTGAAATGCAGCAGCTGAACTGAGAATCATCCCTGGCGGGGTTTGGGGTGGGGGAGACCACAGCCCAGAGAGGCCAGGTTTGCACAGACTCCCCCCCAGCCGAGGGGGGAGGAGGAGGTTTCGGATGTGTGGTGTAACCTCTGAACACCCATCCTCCCTTACACAAATCAGCCCAGCTGTGAAACCCCCAAGCCCAGGAAGGCCACATCCATGGGACATTCACATGGGAGGCAGCTGAGGGGGTGTCATAATCTATCAAAGAACCACCAAAGTGCTCCCCAGACTCATTCCTGAGGCCTTGCACCACAGGACCGCATGTGATGTAGTGAAGCAACTAATCCAGACTCTGTTGCAAGAGACAGTAACAAACTTGTCCCACCTCTGAAGGGAGGTACCTGGGTATTCCCACCTGGCCTGAGCCTGAGGAATATTAATCTATTGGATTTTATGTTTTTCAAAAAAAAAAAAGAACCCTCACCACCAAGAAGACCAGCTGGAGAGGATCAACAGGACACCATTGGGATCCACGGTATGGTGATACTTCCTTTAATCTATCTTTCTGTCCCCCCACCTTTTTTCTGTTTCTTTCTATTCCCTTTTCTCTCTTTTCCTCTCTCTTTCTCTTTTTCTCTCTCTCATATTCACTATCAAATAAACCCTATGCTATTGACTTTGGCATATAGTCTCACTTGCACCTTAACTCAGGCAGAGGCATTTCTAATAACTTTAAAAACAGAACTGTAACAAGTAAGAATAGTTTTTGCTCTGTTCCTTTTATTTTCTGTTAGACTTGAGTCAAAAAGAATGAACTATTTTCCTAGGCACAGTGTTAAAGTGAAAACACCAAAATATGGGTGTGAGTATTGTGCATACTGCGCGGCAGCAAGTGTACCTGAATTGTTCCAGCCTAGCAAGCTCAAGCCTCAGAAACAAAACATCTGAACGTGACAGTAACCAGAGGTTACTCTTCCTCATCAGGCTTTTGTGGTCTGCAGTGCAGATGTATCCACACTCTTCTTTTCCCCACTATGAATGTCTCGTGTTAAAGCTGGATGAGGAAATAGTATTGACACATACCTGTATGAAAAAGAACAACCAAAACTTTGCACTTCTCTCTGTTTGGTTCCTGTTGTAGCCTTCTGGCTCCATGCTGCAAAACCCTGAAATTTCTGCAGAAAGTCAGCCTGGAATTATTACAGTATTGAGTTTATTTAAAAATAGAAAAACAAAGGTACTCCATTTTATATTTTTTTGCTAATATGCTTTTTGCGATCCTCAATGTGAAGTACTATGGAATGTAAATACTGGTTTTATCTAATTGTACTGGGAAAAAATAGAAGAAAAATTTAGAGGCTCACAAGGTCATAGCTGTTGATTTGGCCTGTGCATATAGAATGTAAAAAAAAAAAAAAGTGTTTAGTAGATTAATTTGAATTTTCAAACTATTTTTCTCTTTGTGTACCTTCCATGCTTGCTTTTAGTGCATGCATTAGCAAGAAAGGTCACCGCTGGCTCACTGAAAGCCCAACTTATAGCCAGTTAAACTATTTGCACAGAATAGATACTGTAGATGTTGTTTAAATATGTGTACCAGGACACCATCAAAGCAAAACTAACTCTGAATTGCTCAAAAAATTGGTCACATGAATGATCTGTTAAAATACTGGGGCTTGTTATTTGCTACAAATGGTTTTATAGTTTTCATCTGTGTGGCCTTCACTTGGGAACAAAAGCTCTGAGTTACATTTTTTCACTTCAGGGTAATAAGAACAACTAATCAATTTTTTTAACATCACATGTAAAATTACCTTTGCATGCTTCACCCTCTTCCCTCGTGGTAAAGCTACATGGCATGATCACATAGCAGTTGATAATGATGCAGGTGAATGGCCAGGACATGATTGTAACAAAAAGTATAAGGACTTCTTTAAAGAGGACCAGAGAAAGAGAAAAGGGATACCTCTCCTAGGAACTGCTCTGTGCCAGGGCCAAACAGATGACAGCAGGACTGAACCAGTTTCTGCCACAGCTGCTACTGCTCCCAGTGGGAAAAGAAAAGATTCAAAAGTCACTGCAGGTACTAGGAAAATAGGGAAAGCCAGGGAAGAAGTGGGAGAACAGGGAAGAAATTGTACCACGTGTTGCAGGTGAGACAGAGTAAATGACAGATCAGAATGGATCTGGATACTGAAGCTTATTTAAGAAAAGGAAAATGAGGGCTTTTTGCCCTGTATGATTACCTCACACATTCACAGTCACACCCTCCCCTGCAGCTCTGTGCTCCTCAGGTCTCACCATCCCTTCACTGCCACAGGTCCCACCTGGCCCAGGAAGGTCTCCAGAAAACTGGGTTGGTTCCCTCTGTGCTGTTGCTCATCCTCACCCATCACAGCTGTTTCTTCTCAACATCCCCAGGCATTCTTCTTTTCTGGTCTTCTTACAGCTCCCTGATCTCCAGGATCTTCCCTCACTTCCAGGATCTCTCCTCCAGCAAGATCTTCACCCTTTCAGGATCATCTTCTTTCTAAGACCAGTTTTTATAGGAATTCTTTTCAGTGCAAGCCCTTTCCAAATCCTCAGTTCTCGTTTTTTCCCCATTTCAAGAGTCTATATGCTGAAACACAACACATGAACAGCCTCTTAGCTAGTGGTTTTATCTTATGTTTTTTTATTGATGTGAGGATTTGGAGCAGGCCACTTTTGTTTAGTCCAGATGCTGAAATAATTTTCAAAGAGCCCATATCTATTGCTGCCAGCAGGTAGTGGACTTGTGCTTGAAAATTCAAGAATTCAGTTTGGGGCATTCACACACACACACAGAGACATACATAGACACACACACATATCTAATTTGTTTTTACATCCATGAAAGCAGGGAAAAAAAAATCATTTTGGTAACAAGAAACAAAAAATTTCCAAGGGGTCAAAACATGTTGACAATATATATGTCTGACAATAAGAGTAAAACAAAAAAAAATGACATGCATAAATACACTGTAATAGGTCTTGCCATTCTACAGCATTATCATAAACTATGCTGGTGCTGATGCAGCATTGCAATTGGGAAATACTTTCAAAACTTTGTTCACTTTGGTGGGAGTGTGCTAGTTTAAAAACAGTATAGTTTTTAGTGGGCTGGAAGAGCTGCTCGATACTTCTATGTTCGGCACAGAACCAATCGCTGAAGGCTCTGATGATGGGCAGGTTACTAGCCCAGTTAGATAAGTTGGTAACCCCTCTGTGATGATATATTTAAGAAAGAAAAAACCATGAGAAGTTCTCTTTCTTGCTCTCCTCCAAAGGGTGGCGAGGGGTGCCCTGGGCCCCTTCCCAGCGTGGCGGCCGGGGCTGTACTGCTGGGGGGCCATTCCGGCACCGTGAGCAGCCATGTGGCCAAGACCATGCGGCCAGGACCAGCACCAGGAACGCCCACGCAGCCAGGGCAAAGCGGCCGAAATCGCGCTGCTGGGGTGGAGCGGCCGCTGCCATCTCAGCACGGCTCGCAATGAACTTTACTTGCTTAGCCACTTTTAACCACCCGTGCTGTGGACAGAAGGGCAGGGGCGGCAGCAACTTCTCCTTTTCAGCGTCCCGCATGAAGAGAGGTGCTGAGTGGAGCCAGCGGCTGGCACGGCTGGCGTGGTGCCGGCGGAGACCACGTGGCCAGCGGTGAGGGGCATGGCGAGCAATTCCCCGATACAGAGCCCGGGCAGGATCAACCTTTCGGCATTGTAGAACTCTGTAAAAACTTTTCAGCTGATAGAACTTGAGAACAACCAAACTTGTGGACACCAATTCTCTTCCGAGTCAGAGACAAGGGAAGAGTGAAGACACGTGAGGAGGACAACACCGCGATACCGAGGTCAGAGATAAAAAGGAGAGGGAGGAGGTGCTCCAAGCGCCGGAGCTGAGATTCTCCTGCAAGCCGTGGCGAGGACTATAATACAACAAACTGTTTCCCTATAATTCATGAGGTGCATGGGGGGTGCAGAGATCCNACAGAACCAATCGCTGAAGGCTCTGATGATGGGCAGGTTACTAGCCCAGTTAGATAAGTTGGTAACCCCTCTGTGATGATATATTTAAGAAAGAAAAAACCATGAGAAGTTCTCTTTCTTGCTCTCCTCCAAAGGGTGGCGAGGGGTGCCCTGGGCCCCTTCCCAGCGTGGCGGCCGGGGCTGTACTGCTGGGGGGCCATTCCGGCGCCGTGAGCAGCCATGTGGCCAAGACCATGCGGCCAGGACCAGCACCAGGAACGCCCACGCAGCCAGGGCAAAGCAGCCGAAATCGCGCTGCTGGGGTGGAGCGGCCGCTGCCATCTCAGCACGGCTCGCAATGAACTTTACTTGCTTAGCCACTTTTAACCACCCGTGCTGTGGACAGAAGGGCAGGGGCGGCAGCAACTTCTCCTTTTCAGCGTCCCGCATGAAGAGAGGTGCTGAGTGGAGCCAGCGGCTGGCACGGCTGGCGTGGTGCCGGCGGAGACCACGTGGCCAGCGGTGAGGGGCATGGCGAGCAATTCCCCGATACAGAGCCCGGGCAGGATCAACCTTTCGGCATTGTAGAACTCTGTAAAAACTTTTCAGCTGATAGAACTTGAGAACAACCAAACTTGTGGACACCAATTCTCTTCCGAGTCAGAGACAAGGGAAGAGTGAAGACACGTGAGGAGGACAACACCGCGATACCGAGGTCAGAGATAAAAAGGAGAGGGAGGAGGTGCTCCAAGCGCCGGAGCTGAGATTCTCCTGCAAGCCGTGGCGAGGACTATAATACAACAAACTGTTTCCCTATAATTCATGAGGTGCATGGGGGGTGCAGAGATCCATGCACAGCCCGTGAAGAAGAGAACTCACACTGGAGCCCAAGGATGCTGAAAAGCCATAATCTAGTAAGGAACTTGGACATAGAGAGAGATGAGCCTTGCTTTTCGAGATAGAGGAGGAGAGCCTTCGCTTCCAAACTAGAACAGCTCATCCTTAAAAGACTAAACCCCATGGACTAAAATGACGCACACTGGGCAATTGTGGGAAGACTGCTTGACCTGTGGGAGGGATTTCACATTGCAGCAGGTTCGGGCAAGCTGTTTCTTGTGAAAGTTAAAACCACGCTAGAAAAGTTCGCAGAGAACTATCTCCCATGGGAGAGCAGAAGAAACTCTTCCTTAAACATACTGAAGAAAGATTTTTAAGAAGTGAAATACCGACCATAAATCCCACGTTTTGTTTCCTTGCGCTGTTGGTGGAAAGAGGGAGGGACTGAGAAAGAAAAGTGTTCTGAAGATTTGCTTTGGTTCTCATTACCCTTTTTACTTTAAATTCTGTCAATAATAAATCTTCTTTATACTGTTTAAGTTTTGAACCTGTTTTGCCTTGAAATATTTTTCCCCTAATCCTTATCTCAGCTCATGAAGTTGTTGTGTTAATTTCCCCTCCTCTGCTCAGCTGTAGCAGAGTAAAATAAGTAAATGGTTTTTTCATGGGTGCCTGGCACTTAGCCAGCTTCAAACCGCGACAGAGAGGTTGTGCAGGTAAAGAAAATACAGCAAAAGAGAAGACAAAGAGCTGAAGAAATTCGGTGAACTCTAGCTCAGAGTGTCAAGTAGGCCCCCTTTATCTATCCCACATACCTTTCTCTTAGACATCTGTGTAGACAGCATCTCATAGCTGCTGACAAGCTTGTGGAATCCTATTAACTCTTCAGGTCCACTGACATCTTTAGCTCAATTCTCAACATTGTCGAGCATTTGCAAAAGCGTAAAAATTCTGCAGACTAAAAATCTCAGAAAAAATGCATTAAACAATCTCTCTCTCTCTCTCTCACTACCAACTTTAGTTTTTTATAGGCCTTTAAAAACCGAAGTGCAGTTTTTTTCAAGTGGAGTTGTCATTGCTACAGAAGAGTCTAAAAAATCTTTGATATTCCTGGTGTATTAGCCTGACCTTAATAATGAATGGATCCTACCTTTGTGTCTGAGTCTCTCAAAAATTTTTATGTCGCTAGTATATTCCCTCCTTGTGCCATGGCAAAATGCCAAACCAAGAATCATGGAATCATAGAACGATTTGGGGTGGAAGACACTTTAAAGATCATCTTGTTACATACCGCTGCCATGGACAGGGACACCTTCCACTAGAATAGATTACTCAGAACCCCATCCAGCCTGGTCTTGAGCACTTCTGGGGATGCAGCAGCCACAGCTTCTCTGGGCTACCTGTTCCAGTGTCTCACTACCCTAACAGTAAAGAATTTATTCCTAATATCTAGTCTATGTATACTTCTTTTAGTTTAAAACCATTTCCCCTTGCATTACCACTACATACCCCTGTGTAAATTCCTTCTCCAGCTTTCTTGTAGAGGCACTGGAAGAAGCTCTAAGGTCTCCCCAGAGCCTTCTCTTCTCTGAGGTGAACAACTCCAACTCTTTCAGCCTGTCCTTGTAGGAAAGGTGCTCCAGATTTGGATCATTTCACCTCTGAAAGAATTTCAAGACTTTCACTAGGTTTGAGTACTTCAAATAACATTTGGAAGTGTGAAAATTGTGACGAAAAAGAAGTAATTAAAAGTGTGAATTTTATGTATTGTATAGGTTTACTCATGAGCACTAAATTGTCTGTTAGGTTCCAGTCAGTGCCATGAGCCCTTTGGTCGTAATAGTTCTTTGGTCTGACTATGTTACAGGATTTATTCTTGATCAAAACTCAGACAAAACTTTCTGAGCTTCCTAAAATTATTTTTTATTAGTCCTGGTGCCTTTAGCTCTCTGATTCAGATTGCAGTCTGAGAACTAACTCTTGCCCAGTAAAAAGTAGAGGATGCTCTGCACTTACAGTTTGACACTTCAGAACAAATGGAAATAACAAAATTATTATCAATCAAAACTAAACCTTTGGTACGTCTATTCTTCATCACTGACAGACTGAGCTGTCTTCTGACACACACATTTGTGCATGAACATGCACATTCTCAGGTTAAAACTAATCTTTAGAGAAAAAAATCAGAAATTGCTGGGACAGAGAACTCTGTTCATTATATATTTTACTCTTTTGCTTGAATGGTCATTATTTTTTTAATCCACATGAAGAAAAAAGGGCTTGACCGAAATAGGACTTCTACCAGAATGAAGGTAGCTGGAGAATCATCTTTTGAAGCTGTATTTTATTTCTTCATTAAGGGGTGAGAGAACAAAAATAAAATTTTAAAAACCCACAAAACCCGAAGCCTCAATCAAGTAGGACCCATCCATCTTTCATTTCCCTCATACAGGAAATCTTCCATTTTCCAGCAATGATCCTTGTCCTTGTAATTTTTTGTGGCTCACCTGTCTTGCCTGTCATTGCACAGTTCTTGTGCTTGGCTTCATTTCTTTACCATGTTTCTACTTGGCTACCACTATGGCATCAAATTCTGTGCTTCTCCTTCCAGTTAAACACGGTGTTTGAAAATGCACAACTGTGAAGGTGGACCACAGTACAAATATTCTTAGAACAAGCTGTAACACCTAGAGGGCTTTTAGTCAGAATATTTGCCACTGTCTATTTATGGGTTTTGCTGAATGGGTGACAATATCAGCATACACTGTAATATTCTCTTATTCTCTCCCTATGACTTTTGAGAGGTGTTATTGTAACTGGCATTTTGCTGACACATTCATGAATTTGTCCATTTTTCCTCAGAGTATGCCTTCCTTCCTTCCCTAAGCAAGGATAAACTGCACTTTTGGAAAAGATCTTATGTAACTTACTCTTCGATTTATACCTTAATTGTAAATAGTCCTGTAAGAACTGCTAATGAAAGAAAGGGCGTCTAACAAATAATGTTTTTAGGGTACAATTTATGGAAACATTTAATTTGTTTAAAAGGCTGAGATAAAGAGGCAAATACCTTCTCTGTCAGACACGGTTTGTGTGAAAATATTTTTCTGTAGAACTTGGTTTCCTAGTTATAAAATAGTAAAAGTAGTTGGATACCCTGTAGATATAAATATATTAGTGAGACCTAGAATATCTTTCTGTACCTTCTGATCGAAGTGCGAATTAGTGTTTTCTGGATTGTATCATTAGGATTTTAAAGACATTATAGTCTTTCTATTTTCTAAATACTAGCATAAATTTTAAAAAATATGAAAAAAGAATTTTCTATGATGATTGTGGGAAAACAAAGCTCAAGTGCCCATTTTAGACACATTTCTATAATGAGGAAAACAGACATGAAGCTAATATACCAGTAGTTTCACTATAATTCCCTCTTTGCATTACCCTTCAATTCACTTTTAAGCACATATTTAGTGAAAATCTTAACCTTTGACTAGGGAGACTAGATTCAGGTATTGGGTGCACCTACACTTTCCTTTATGTGTGTGAATTTATAGATCTCAGATTACACTCAAGTAAGACATTTTTGAAATTGTCAGAAGAAATATCCATGAAAATTTCATCAGCATGCTACTCAAGTCAGCATATGACACTGTGTCTATCAGGTAAGTCATTTACCATCCTGATTCTATGGCACATTAATCACATTCTTTCGTTTCTACCACAGTTAGTAATATTCAAAGCTGCTAGTACAGGTTTATAATTATTATGGTTCTGTTAACAGTTAACAAGTGTACAGCAAGTCTGGTGATACATAATTAACAAATCTTCATCCCCTTAATTAGCTTTCCCTTCACATGCCTTTTGCATAGTGTGCAGCACTATTTTGACTTTTGGAGGTATACGTAATTTTTTGAGCGTGAAAAGGGTGTGATGTTTCAAAGCTATTTTTACATTACTCATTCAGTAGTAGAAGAAATCTGCCAATGAGTTGTGATTTTCCCAGTTGGATGGTGACTCTGCTCCCTCACAAGAAGCTGCAGGCACATTGTGAATCACTGTGGTGTGGTACATGGTCTGCTTTACTTATTGGTGGTCTTCCTGAGCTGGAGTTATGCTGCAGTACCCCGAAATAACCCAGCTGTCTTTATGCAGAAAAGGTGATGGCCTTGCAGAAAAGGTGATGGCTTTAGGGCACAAATTATCTAATACTTGACTTTTCAGATTTAACTCTGCCTCAGGTCTAGCCTCTTGGAAGCACAGCTCCTTCCTCCAAGGAAGCAGTCCTTCTGTCTGACTACTGAATATGCTGGTGTCTCTCTCAAGTCTTTTTTTCCAAGGACTAGTTATATCATAGAACAATAGGGAGTTTCCTAATGATGTCCTTAGACCAGGCACCAGGGAGGCAGCAAACCTCCCTAACAGGAAAGTCTGTCTGGCATATTGGATGCTCTCTTTTGCTCACAAGGGAGTCACACACTATTATAATCTGTTTTTTCTTCCTTGTGGAGGTGATTGTTATATGCGGAGTGGCCTTTTCTGACCTTTGCAACAACTCTGGTGTAGATGGACCAACATCCACAGCATCCATTGACTGTGTTTCCACATCCACAGCGTGACACCTGTTGTACCTGGCACATACCAGGTGTGAAGTTTTTGTCACCACAATATATGAAAGGTATTAAGCTATTAAAGAGTGTACAAAGGAGGGCTGCAAAACGGTGAGGGGCCTTGAGGGGAAGTCTTATGAGGAGTGTCTGAGGTCACTTGGTCTGTTCAGCCTGGAGAAAAGAAGACTGAGGGGAGACCTCATTGCAGTTACAGCTTGCTTGTGAGGGGAAGAGGAGGGGCAGGCACTGATGTCTTCTTTCTGGTGAACAGTGACAGGACCCAAGGGAAAGGCCTGAAGTTATGTGAGAGGAGGTTTAGGCTGGATATCAGGAAAAGGTTCTTCACCCAGGCGGTGGCTCACCACTGGAGCAGGCTCCCAAGGGAATGGTCACAGCACCAGCCTGACAGAGTTCAGGAAGTGTTTGGACAATGGTCTCAGGCACATGGTGGAATTCTTGGGTTGTCCTGTGCAATGTCAGGCGTTGGACTTTGAGGATCCTTGTGGGTCCCTTCCAACTCAGCTTATTCTGTGATTTTGTGATTCCTGGCATACACTGTGGCACTTGGCAAGGCAAGATAGGCCAAGAGGGGCTTGCCTGCCACCCTGGGCATAGACTTGCCCTCATCCACAGGTTTCCTTTAAGCTACTTCTACCTGCCTGTTGGGGCAGGATAGAGAAATCCCTCGGTCTTTTGCTTTGTTCTGGTGGCTGCTCCTGTCTCAGGGAAGGCACGGCTCTTCCAGTCTCCTTTTCTCTTTTTGTTAGACTCCCTGATGCTCTTTAACCTTTCTACTTCCTCAAGTAGAGGAAATAGAAAGGTAACTTCACTTGGTCATGCTGCTCCCACCACTGCCATCTATTACCAGCAAAAGGCTCTGGCATGCCTTGCAGCCCAAGACGTGGACGGATGCATGATTTTGTGGGAGCTCTGTAGCCGTTACAGTCCTGGTGAGTGCATAGCAGATCACAAACTTTCTGTTGGCTGGATACTACAGCTAAATTGCTTGTGGGAACTCACCTTTTGAGCCTGTAGGGTGACAATGCCCTTCCTGTGCATCCTTCTGCACAAACCACCACATCACACCCTGGATTATGGGCTGCACATTCTCTGCCTGCTCTGGTTGCAGCACTGTCCAGGCTGCTTTGCATAGGTGTGAATATGCAAAAGGGGTGGATTTCTCTTTCTCATGCTCTTGTTTTCTCTCATTCTCATGTGTTTTATAAGAATTAGAGAGGGTGTTAAATATTACTCACTCTCAAGACATGTTTTAATTAACCTGAGTTTAAAAGAAAAAGACTTTTAAAAATATATATTTATATAACATAATTGAGTTTCCACAAGTATTATAATTATTCATACTTTTGCTTAAATAGAGTGCTTAAATACTTAATTTTACTTGAATACTTTTGTTTTGAGTGGAGTTCAATTTTCATGATGAGACATTTGCAGCTTCCTTTCTTAATCATTAAACAAACACAGGACTTCTTTCTAAGTTTCATCCCAGTTGCTAGACTAATAATGTCATCTTTGCAAGAGAGCTGTTCAAATTAATGAATTTTGGATTAATACAAATATTCTGGTAAAGCCGCAAATTACAGTCTTTAGTAAATAAAATGGGTCTACTTAACAATAGTAATCCATGAATAGAGTGATTATAGCAGCTTGGTTTGCCATGTGGTTTTTTTCAATTACTGATCAACAATTCTTTCAGTTGTTCACATCTCCCTATAACCCTATAATCTCCCTATGGGATTCCCCATGTGACTCCCTCTGTTTTGGAAGGCAAGACCTGGACAAAATGACTGGTCTTTTTGAATGAAACATTCTCCAGCAGTTTCAATTTTTGTAACATTGGCAGTGAAGTTTCTTTTAATTTATGCATCTCTTTACCATTGCTCTTCAAATCAAAGATTAAGCAGTGATGTGGCAGTCAGATGAATATGCGTTGATTTTATAAGGGGAATATAATGCAGTCAACACAATAAAATTTTTGATAAATAACTTTCAAAGGCTTTTTCCTAAGCGCACTTGTACCGATACCTTATCTTCCAGCAATTTTTCAATTTAATTACATTTGTTTTGACTGTGTTTACCCCTTTCTCTCTGCTTGCTCCAAATAATGAGAAAATTAGTTTGCTGGCATGAATGCTAATGTAAAATTTATTTTACCTGTGTATTGCCAAATATTTGTAGGAATAAACTATAATTCATATACAACATTATTCACAGATGCAATCTCATTATAAGATTTTGGTTCATTAAATAAAATAAATAGATTTTCTCACTGTGTTTAATCAAAGCAGGTGGACTTAAAAAATACAAATGTTTAAAGCTGTACTTTAAAAGCTACTGATTGGGGTTTGTACACACTATTTGTCAGATGACAAGGCAATAGCTCATATGTGAATTAGATACTCAAAGTAGTTTGGGTCTATTTCATGAAATTCATACAAGAATTAAGTGTTTATTTACAGGAAGTATATAAACAGAATTGAACTTGCTAACATATAACTTCTATTTTGGGTAAGAGTTGAAGACGGAAACAAGTGCTTACCATCTACATAAAATCTATGGTAGGTCTACAAAGCAGCCTGTCATGCTGTGCCATGATGAAAAAAAAAGAAAAAAATATGCAAGACATAAAAACAAAAGAAAAGAAATTGATTGTGTCACCATATTTTGCAATCCTGTTATACTGCTAAATTTCCTGAAAACTCTGGCTTTAGAACTGAATTATAAAATGAAAACTCTCATTTATTTAAAGAAAGATTTAGTGGGTTTTGTGGCAAGAATAAAGTTCAGATATTATAAACTCAATAACAGTATTAAATTAAAAAAACCCAAGTTAAATTATTTTTAAAATCTTATTTTCTAAACTTGAAGATAAATATGACATGGCTTGACACATTGTCCTTGATCTGGTCATTTGTTTGAAATATAATCATGATTCAGAAACTTAGTTCACCTCACTGTTTAGGACCTACAAGTACTAGTAAAAGCTATTTGTGTTGTTCCTTATGATTAGATCTGATTTTAAGAAAAGATCATTTCATCTTGAAGCCTTTAATCAAAGCATAGGAAAGGTCATTCTTTGCTGTAACCAGTGCAGTGAATGTGTGTGCACATGTGAATTTTAAAGGGATTGCCTTAGGTGTAACAAACTTCTGCACGTGAGTGCTGAGCCTGTCTTGATGATTATTGAATTGAGTGACTGGGACATTTTCTTAGTTTTAGATGAAAATACAGAAGTCATCACAGTAACAAAATGCTCACTTTATATGGTGTTAACCATTTTGGGTTTTGTATCATTCTTTTTATGAGAAGTGGATAAACAGGAGATCAGCAATGAGGTCATTTGTAAATTATTTGTGATACTGAACACCGTCAGAAAGCAGAGGAGGGAGCAGAGATATTTAAACGTAGCTGGAAATATACAGTTGGCTAAGAAAATTCAACTGTTAGCCAAAATATTGTCCAGGACAGCTGCTGTCCTGAAATAAATCAGGAAAATATATTTATTCCAGGTATCTGCAACTGGATATGTGTTTCTGTCAGTTGGTAACAAGCTTTTGCTTAGTCTGTAGGATGAATAGCTTAAGTATTCCTGTGTAACAAATGCTCAATAGTTTGTAATGAATCAATTGTTTAATTGAATAGCTCACAACAGCAGGAAAACCTTCACCCCATAAATTGCAAGGAAGGTGGTGTAGAGAGAGTCAAAATCAGAGGTGTCACCTGTAAGGCGTAAGAAGCAAGCCTTGAATTTGCAATGGGTACTCACCTGACCCAGCTGCTCTCTGTGGGTGCTGCTGCTGTTCAGCTGTAGGAGAACAACTGAACATGGTGAAAGATCACCAAGAATGAGGAAGTTCATGTACAGAGCTGGCTGGGTATCTTGAAGCCAACATGGCAGGTTACAACTCCCAGGAAGGAAAAACTGAGTTGTTTTTCATCCTGTCTAGGTAGAATTTTGGTCTTCAAAGTCAGTTCTACACAAAAAAAAACCCAAACAAGAAAACAAGTTAGTTAATGCTGCTTAATTCTCAACTCTCACTTGCTGTGAAGCCAGCTCTGCAAGAAGTTACTCTAATTTATTCTAGCTGTTTCCCTTCCCTGAAGGCTGATAATAGCTGATTCAGTAAACTCCAGTGAAACAATATGCTGTCAAACCATGAAGTCTTTCAATTGGAATTCTTCAGGAAATTTGTTTCTTTTAGCAAGACTCTGTTTCAGGGAAGAAGGGATGTGGGGAGGTGGAAGGAAGTCCTGTTTTGACACTTTTGCTTTGAAACTTCCAGAAGGCAAGCGTAATTACTTTGTCTGTAAAGTGAGGGTGTGTGGTTTGCTTAGTCTGAAGCTGTAAAAACCCTTTTTGAGTAAATGTAAAGCAAAAGATAGTAAATACTGTCAGTCCTCTTCCCCACAATCATTTCTCGTCACTTTTTCCATCATGAGCACAACAGAACTGTATTAGGTTTGAACACAATTAATCTTTGTCTCATTTAATGAGTCCATTAACTGATATCAAATGATTCTGCAGCTAATGACACCCAAACTGAAGCTTTTTCTGCTGTTCTGCCTCTGGTTTGAGTTGACTCTATCTACATTCCTTTTAAAATCATCCTTTTTTTCAGTGATCTTCTCTGCATTTAAAGAAAAAGCACAGCACAACTGAATACATAGGAAAGAGACAGGTGGTGAGACAATTAAATTGCCTCATAAGTGAAAAAAAAAAATTTAAATGGGAATAGCCATGTCAGGTGTACTGGATATGTTTGTGATTTCCCTAGAAATCACTCTTGCCCACTGTTTTTTATCCACACTGCAAAAGAACAAGTATTTTATGATAAACAATAATTTCTTAAAATGTCTTCTTTTCATTAAAAAATGAGGGGCCAGTAGTAAGGAAGGGTAAGTAATGACAATGAAATAACGTACCAGATTAATGATGACCTATATAAACTATTGGATATTGACTTAGAAAAACTTCCAGAATGAATAAGTCAATAAAAAAGCAGCTTACACTTCTAGTTTAAAAGACAGAAAAACTTCAGCAGAAATCAAATTAAGCCATTTGGAAGCAGACCTTGCTGGATGAAAATAAGCAAGAAGGAGGTTCATTGCTGTCTTAACTCCTAATCCTTATTTTCCTCCCACCTTCTTCTACCCATCTATCCTCTCTTCCTAGAAGGATTTCCATGTGTAAAATACTTTGCCATTAAAAATAATCTGAAGGCACCTGAATCCCAAATATTTTTTGTATTATTTAAAAAAATATTATTTCAAGTAAAGTTACATGGAAATCCTCAGTCTGAACAAAGGTTTGTTACAATTTTTGCAGACAAGCTGCTTAAAGAGTCAGAGGATAAGTTTAGCTTCTGGTTTAGAAGTGTTGACATCATGAAGTTCCCTAAAGGATTCTGCACGAATCTTCTTACAATGTTTGTTGATGGCATGTTGAGAAGGGTCCTGATCAGAATCAGACTGTTAGGAGTTTTCATGGCTGAAAACTGACAAAAGAAGTTCGGTGTTTAGTTTGGTTTTGGGAGGAAGTGTTGGTGTGGCTTTTTTGTCTTGTTTTCCAAAAAGATCCTTCCTGTGTTGTTTTAAGCTTCTTTTCTACCACAGCTCTCAATTTTGAGTACATAACAAAGGAATCTGTATTTGTGTTTTAGTAATGATGACATTTTCTCCCTACAGAGCCTGCACTAAGTCAAAGATTGCAGAGCTGCTGGCCCCTGACCTACTTTTGCTAATGATTATATACAGAGTATACACACACTCCATTACTTGCAGTGCATTCATTACTAGTTTGATCCTGCTGCTAAGTGGTTTGGCCCAAACATCAGCTTAATAAACAGAGGTCTGGGTCCAGCCATATCCTAATGGAAAGCTACTCAAGCCACTTGTTTCTGTTGACAGCACAGCACCAGCTATTCTGCCCTGGCGGCAGCCTGCCATCTCAGAGTGTCATGATTGATGATGAAGTCCCACGGAGCTGAGGAAAAGCCTGAACAGCTTTTGAGGAGATTAAAACAGTCTTTCAAGAAGGAAATAAGCATCTGAATCCGAACAAAAGTAAATGTGCATTATGCAGTTGTAATTCCTGTTCTCTTGTGTGGCTGAAACATGTAGACAGTTCAGAGCTGTTCCACTAAGCATTTTGGATTATAACTCACACACACACTCCATGCCAATGAGGGACGATCTTTCAGAATAAGAGCCAACATAGTCACAGTCAAATATTCAGCATTGAAAGAACACTCCTACAGCACCAGTTACACTGGAATGGTTTCTGACACGTGTCAAAATAGAATGCCTAAAATTGCTTTTTCAAGAGGTGGAAAAAGTGAGTTGAGTTTCCAGGAGGCAGGCCAACGAATGCTTAAAAGCCTGTGTTCAAGGAAATCTTTAGCTATTTGATGTTAGTTCCACAACATGGGAAACTGCTGTTTTGGCCCATATGTTGGTGTTGGAGTTCCCAGAGATGGTAGTTGTAGTAATGCTGTCAGAGCCACTGAGAAAAACTCCAGCAAAGGAAAACAGCCACAACAATCAGAGGAATCTGCATCTGTGATGTCTGTGGCAAAACTGAGCTAGTTTCTTACCCAGGCCACAAAAATACATTCATCCCTGCAGTCTATAGAGATGATAAATTTAGGAGGAATCAACTCATGATTTTGTTTTTAACACCAGATTAATTCAGTATTATCTATTTCACACATGAGATCCGAGTACTTGCAAGTATGGTTATATTTTATGTAACACAAGGGATTAGCAGATATTTTATGTCTAAAAGAGAAAACATCCAGTAATTCTATTTTGGACACAACTTTAAGGTATGGTTTTCTCTTCAAATGGAATTTTTGGGATCAGTGGAATGGATTGTGCTTCAAGAAATGTTCACCATTTTGAGGCAGTAATGGTATTCTATATCACTATTCAGAGTCTATATGGCTTTTAGAGCACTTAAGGGTCAACATTTACAGAAAGAAAGATTTTCAATCTGAAGGATAATAAATGGAACTCTGTTATAATCAAAAGGTTCAGAAGTTACCCTCAAAAAGTCCATAAGTTACTTCATGAAAGGGCATACACAGTACACCCCAAAATATCAAACTTCTGTTTGCAAGATAGATAATTTTTAAGAACAGTGATGACCTAAGAGTCATTTGTTAGTATAGTAAATTCTAAGCCCTCAGTGAGGTCTCTGCTCTATTTATCACATTTTATTAAATCAGACAGCACTGCTAGTGATGCAGTGTTTGACAGACCCGGCTCCTGTCAGACACGAGTACTGCTCTACCCTTTCTTTTACATTACAGCAAAGTTCCAGCTCTTTACCTCTTTTCAGAAAAGGCTTAAAAGTGAACTGAGAAGAATACAGATTGTCACCTACCAGGATTTATTCACTAGTGAAATTTCTTTTTAAAAAATGTGGTTTTTCACTAATTCTTATGGATTATTATTTATTTTCCTAATTCTTCATTCCTTATATTCCTGTTACATTTACCAGTTTGTACTTCATAATTGTTTACATATGTAATTTTCGTCACACTCTTTTGCAAAGCCTTTCTTTGAAATCATAGAATGAATCAGAGAATCATAAAATGACCTGGGTTAGAAGAGATGTTTAACATCATCTAGATCCAAACCCTCTGCCATGGGCAGGGACGCCTTTCCACTAGACCAGGTTGCTCAGAGCCCCATCCAGCCTGGACTTGAACATTTCCGGGGTGGGGCAGCCACAGCTTCTCTGGGAAACCTGTGCCAGGGCCTCATCACCCTCACAATGAAGAATTTCTTCCTAATATCTAATCTAAATCCTGTTCGCCTTCAGTTTGAAGCCATTCCCCCTTGTTCTGTTGCTCCAGGCCCTTGTAAATAGTCTCTCTCCATCTTTCTTGTGGGTTCCCTTCAGGTACTGGAAGGCCACAGTGAGGTCACCCTGAAGCTTCTCTTTTCCAGGCTGAACAATCCCAATTTTCTCAGCATATCCTCACAGCAGAGCTGCTCCATCCCTCTGATCATCTTGGTGGCCTCCTCTGGACTTGATTCAACAGGTCCCTGTCCTTCCTGTGCTGGGGACACTTGTTTTCTTTGAGTTTCTTTCAGTATTTTCTATGAGTTCAATAATAGTCCAGTAAAATAAGTTTTCCAAGAAAAATTACTTTGACATAAAATAATTTAATTTCTTTAAAGGCCCAACTGATGTCCCTTTGTGGATTCTCTTGGAATTAAGAGGTATCCATAGAAAAATACATTCCACTGGAATACACTGTTCAGTTTACAGACTGGGAGGAATCTATCAGCACAGTGTGTCTGGATGTCTAACTAAATATGTCCATTTATTTGGTACAGCCAAAGGAGTGTTAGAAATATGGTAAAGAATAAAAGAGATGCATTGCTGGCATGTAGAAGTTTTATCCAAGCAAGGGAAAAAAAAGAAGCAGAGGTACAGACTATATAGCAGAGATGCATATAAGTGTTTATAATTTCGTTTCATGGGGGAAAACTAAGAATTGCTAAAATGCAGCTAGATAACTCTGATTTAGTGAAAGGATATAAACCATGTCCTCATGACATGATGGTTGGCAGGAAATAGTAGCATTTAGGTTCTGAAACCTGACATGAACTAAAAAATTATATCTCCTTGGCAGACTTTTACATTTTCTTCAGGAAACAAGCTAGTCATATTCCAGAGTTTCCTAGAGTGAGATCAAGGTATGTGAAACCCAACTGTAAAGAAGCAAAAGGAACTTCTTCAAAAGCTGCCAAGTGCTGAACCAAACCATGAGTTTGGCAGGAAAAAAAAATTGGAAGCCTTTATCGAAATCACAATTCAAAAAGGCCATATCCTTAAGAAATATAAGTTTTATTAATTAAGAAATGCAAAAATTTCTCCAAGCTGTAGGTAGATGTATCAACTAGTGTCTGATATTGAAAATTTCTCTTCCAAGAGAAAATAAGAAACAGGACTAGATAGGCACTTCTATTAGTGCCTGTATGATATATTTGACAGGAAATTAATCCTGACCGCTTAAAACAGACAATTCCATAAAGATAAGCCCTTATTAAAAGCATAAGGATATTGGGTTTTTTCTTATCACAGATCCTTATTGCACAGTCACATCTGAAGACATTCCTTTCATTTAACATGACAGTCCAAAAGAGCAGGAGAAGAAACTAGTACAACACACTCAAAATATTTTTGAGATCATGTCTAGGATATTAATTTAGCAAAATTTTTGCTTTAAGAGAAAGACATTTTGAGACCGTATAGTCCAACTTTCTTCAAGTCTTAGATGATTAGATGTAATACAGGATTAGTTCAATCTTTTCTTCACTTAAGATACATGTATGTTTCAGTTTTACTTTCCTGTGATGACCAAAGAGGAAAATAGATGGCCAATTTATACTAATGTTCCTCTGCTTTTATTTCTGTATTGACTAGCACTGAACAAATCGAACAGACCTTAACAGCACAATTTAAAGTCTCATCATCTTTTACACTATGTAGAGTCAATTGAAACTATGTTTTTGGAAGCAAAGCAGTAACAATAATTATGAGAATACCAGTAAAATACTTCTCATCTTACCTTGTTTCATTCATCTTTAACTTCATCAGATGAAATATAGTCACAGTATTCTTTAAACATTGCATTTGTTTTCTCAGAACTTCATGTAAACTACCACTATGATGTAACATTGTAACCTGCCACAGGTGTTGAAACTATTTCAAGCATTATTTCACATTACTTAAAAAAGTTAGCTTGCCTGTAAAATGTTTCACTTTCTATTGTCAGCTGTCAAAAACCGTAATCTCAACCTATACAAAGAATTTTTGAGTAGCTGAAGGTTTGTTCTGAATTCTCCGTCTTGCTCCTGGGCACAGTCAGGGAAGGACATACACTGAAATAGGTCAACAACAACCCTTCTGACTTTTTATGAACACTCTTAAGATTTTGTAAAGATGTAACTCTTTTTTTTGCTTCCATCCTTTGCTTCCAGCCTTGCATAGAGTTTTTGCTCCCTTTGCTTTTCGCATTCTCTTCAGTACCAGTGTTCATACCTGATTTGTACTTTTTTCTTGAAGTATTTCATTTAGTGAATAAGAATGACCTTGGAAATTAAATTTTCGATTTTAAATTTGCTCATCAAGTATTCCTCAAAATCACTTTGAGACTGAGAGACTGGCAGAAGACTTTCAGACTCTATCTAAAGGTGAAAAGGAGCATTGAAAGAGTTCCTGCCACCTGGCAAGTTTAATTTGCATATTTATCACTTGGTTTCAATATCATTTTATAAACTGTTCAACTTTTTTGTATCAGAAGCCTTCCTAAGAGGATTTCTTTATAACCTTCTCTTAGGAATGACAGTGACAATGATATGTAGCTCAATGTGTGTTGGAAGGTTCAGTGGTTCAGTGAGCACACTTAAGGGAGAAAACGTGCATCAAAAATTCTCCTTTGAGTCACTTTACCACTCCTTTCAGAAGGAGTCCTACTTCTTACAATCATGTACATTTAAAAAGTTTAATTTATGATAGCATAATTTATTAATAGTATGGAGAGAAAGTTGGACGTCCTAGTCAAGTGGTCCCTTGGCTGCATTAGATAGTCCGAGATGAAGTGAATGTTCCTAAGGGTCTTGCTTAGTCCAACAAGTTATAACCTAGGTTGCTGAAATTTGTTGAATATTTTCAGGGGCCGCTGGAAGTCACAATGTGGATGGGGATTGAGCGCAGTAGTTATCAATGTCAGACATTCACTTTTATTGTAGTGATGCAATAACTAGAAAATGAGTCCTTCATTTAAACTATAGAAAACTCCTGGGGTGCACTGGGAAGAGTGTGGCCATCAGATTCAGGAAGGTGATCCTGCCCCTGTACTCAGCCCTAGTGAGGCCGCACCTGAAGTGCTGTGTCCAGTTCTGTGTTCCACATTTCAAGAAACGTAAGGAGATACTGGAGAGGGCCAAACAGAGGCCACAAAGATAAGTCTGGATTATCTGTGTTGCAAGGAGAACTAGGAGGATCTGGGCCTGTACTGACTGAGAGGGGATCTCATTAATGCATATAAATATCTTAAAGGTGGCTTGCAAGAGGTTGGTGTCAGACTCTTCAGTAGTGCGCAGTGGCAGGATGAAGAGCAATGGCCATAAATTAAAACACAAGAAGATCCACCTCAACATGAGGAAGAACTTCTTTCCATGGAAGCACTGGAACAGGCTCCCCAGGGATGTAGTGGAGTTTCCTGCTCTGGGGATATTCCAAACCCATCTGGACATGTTCCTGTGTCACCTGCTTGAGGTGACCCTGCCTGGGCAGAGGGTGTTGCGATCTGGTCTAATTACAGAGGAGTAAAGGGAACTAACTGTGAATAAAAGAGATCGAACCAAGAAAGGCTTGAATATACCCCAAAAACATGATGAAAACCAAATGAGGTTAGATCTTGATACCAAAAAATTGATATATTTTATTTAATAGTAAAAGAGGCAAAGAGAAAGAAAGAAAGAAAGAAAGAAAGGAAGAAAGAAAGAAAGAAAGGAAGAAAGAAAGAAAGAAAAAAGGAAGGGAAAGAAAGAAAGAAAGGAAACAGAAAAAGAGGTGTGTGTGGGGACAGGGAAAGTGACAGGATTAAGCAGAAACATGTCACCCTTCCGAGGGTCCCAACAACGTCTTGTTGCTTCCCTTCATCAGGTCTTCTTGGTGGTGAGGGTTCCCCATCAAAACCTGTAAGTTGTTATTTTGGAAAATAAGGGACATAGGTGGAGCAGTGACCATAATTTAACTAGGTCTAATATTAAAGTTTTTATAAATTAACTCCCAGTATCAAGCACAACAGAACAATGGAACCAAATTAGTATGGATATACTATGCTGCAATTTTGTGCAGTCTATTTACATTTCAATGGAAAACTGGAAATAGGTATTCTGAAGGATGCAATCAGATAAATTGCAAATGCACCCATTTCATGTCTAAGGATTTCCTTTTCACAGCAAATTCTTTTCTGGCTTGAAAATACCACACAAATGAAGAAACACCAGGTTGCTCTGGCAAAGGGGTCTATCAGATATTTCAGAGAGTGGTGATGATCCGTCAAGGATAAAAACTAGCTTTTGTGTATGCACACAGGAGGGGCATGAGCAAGGGGCTTTTTGCCCCATTAAGGTGCTGTGTTTTGGATTCATGCTGAAAACAGAGTTGATATCACAGGGATTTTTTAGCTACTGCTGAGCAGGGCTTGCACAGGGTCAAGACCTTTTCTGCTCCTCACACCACCCCACCAAGGAGTGGGCTGAGGGAGAACAAGAAGATGGGAGAGGACACAGCCAGGACAGCTGACTCCAAGTGACTGTAGGAATATCCCACAACATAAGGCGTCGTGCTCAGCTAATAAAGCTGGGGGAAGAAGAAGGGAGAGGGGGCATTTTGAGTGATGGTGTTTGTCTTCTCAAGTCACCATTAAGTGTGATGGAGCCCTGCTCTCCTGGGGATGGCTGAACACCTGCTCACCCATGGGAAGTGGTGACTTAATTCCTTGTTTTGCTTTGCTTTCATGCACAGCTTTTGCTTTCCCTATTAAACTGTCTTTCTCTCAAGCCATGAGTTTTCTCAGTTTTATTCTCTCTGCCATTCCACTGTGGGGGAGTGAGCAAGCAGCTGAGAGGGGTGGCTTGGGTTAAACCACAGCATTATGTGAGGCACAATATGAGATTGCAGTCTGTTGGTGCCTTGGACTCTCACACTAATCAGTCTTTACCAGACTTTTTGTGTTAAACTTCGTTTTTGCCAGCTGAACCAAAACCTCACATATTAAATGTAGTTAGCAAACTACCTGTGACTAAAGAGAACTCCTAGGTCATTGAGCACCACATGGTAATGCTCTAGGAAACCTAAGACACCCTCTTTATTTATGTAGAGTAATTTTATACTTATTGCTGTTTTTAGCAATATGAACATAACTTCCTCATATTAGATGTTTGACAGCAGAGTGGTCCATGTCCCTGCCCTTTCTGGCATTTCAACTGAAATGAAAAGCTTCAACATGCATATGACACACAGAATTATGAGAACAAACTATCCATTTTATTTTTAGTACAGGATTTATTCATATATAACTGTATGTAGGTATATAATTACAGCTGACCCATAAGTTTCAGTTGCTCTGCTACGTCAACTATTTGCAAAGTATCGTATACAAGTATCTTAATAGCTCACATTTTTTGAGTAAAACATTAATTGATACCATGATTCCAGAGGTCAACATCATTATTTGATGCTTCATTGGTACCATGTTTAACAGACTGCTGTAATTTTCTTGCACCTTAAATTAATCTCAATCATATCTTAAAAATCTCAGCTGTTGGAGAAATTATGTGAGCTTATGAAAGCTTATGAAAGAGAGGATAAAATTATTTTTTGGTGGAAACCACTACATTTTAAGAGTCACAGAGGAGTCTATTTTGGAAAGAATCTTTGGAGGTAAACTTCTCTTATCTTTCGATTAAGGCAGGGCAGGCTTAAGTGATTTCATCATGTGCCAGGATTTCTGCCTGGGTCAAGGCCTTTAGCATGCCAGTGCAGCCAGTGCAACCAGCACAGTTTGAAGGTCTCCTGGTTATTGGAACATCATTCATGTTAAGTAGGAAGCCAAACATAGTTTTCTCCACCTCCTCTATCCACCATGAGATTTGTTACTTAAAAGTAATAGACAAAATATGAAAATTAAATTAAATATTAAATACGAAATGAAAAAAAAAGTGAAATTAAATACAAAAAATATGAAGTCTCATACTATTTTTTGGTTCCCAGTGTTGGCTCACTCATCTTTTGAATTCTGGGTTAACTACATGCTCCTTTAGAGCCACAAGTTTTAGATTTAAAAAACCCACCAACGTGCTCTAAGCACGGGTTTGGACTAGGTGACCTCTGGACCTTGCAATTTATATTATTTTCACTCCATACATTTAAGAAAAGTTTCCTTATTTGTATATGTATGAACAGAGAACAGAAGGATCTACAGCAAAAAAAGGTTGTAATGATGCTATAATTATCTTATTTGAAGAAACACAAAATTTACAGTGCAAATTTTTTTTTGCAGCATTTTTGAACTTAAACAGGCTTTATTATGATACATTTTTTGCAAATGTAAAATAAAATCTTGGTTGTTAAAAGATTTTAGGGCATTCCTGTCATGTTTTCTGCCTTGGTGGTAACTGCAAGTTTTGTTGTGGGTTTCGTTAATGTACGTACCTATTTATTAAAGGAGACATTAAGTCCAGTGGTTTTCCTTCTTTTCTGATGTGAAGCCACCAATAAGAAACAATAACTCAAATTATTGACATTTCCCAGTGAGACTTTGTATGTGATTTAAATAAAGTCCAAATTTTCATGTATGAAAATTGTGTGGATTGGGACATGAAAAGGAAAAGCTTACTTTCACTACAGTGCTAGGCATAGAACAGATCCAAACCTCTTTCCTTTTTGTCTTCCAATCTACTTTTATGAAATAATACAACAAATATCATTAAGAACATTATTTTCCTCCTAGGCAGAGAGGTCTTCCTCTCCTATAAGTGTATCCAGCCATTGAAGTGAAAAATGGTGAGCACGGCACAGGTGAGAGGAAAAAAAAGAGTGGTAACAGCTGAAGATAGATAGATAGATAGTTCATTTAGAATGGGATTTTTCAGATTGTTTCAGATAACTTATTTTGTCTCCTTTTGGACAGACTTTTCCACTAGATGGATGTGAATAACTTCTGTGTCATTTTTGTTGCTGAGCAACAGCCTGGGAGATATAAAAAGATGAGCCTATAAAAGCAAAGTTATAGTAGTAGAAGCCAACCAGAATTTGCATATTTCTTGTACAGTTCTTAAAAATACAGTATAATTATGTAAATCTTCCTCGTTCTGTTAGTTAAAATGTTTGTCAACCAATCAGGCTTAAAGTGAGGAAGACAAAATATCCATATGGCATTTTTGTAAGGCATGATTATTTCATCCAGAGTGGAAGGACCTCCCTTATACGTCTCTGTTCCAGCTCTGCGTGCCTGAAGCTGGAAATTATCCTTCAGCTGTTTTCTCCTTGCGGCAGGGACGTACGCTACGGCCTGCCAGAGGGAAAGTCCTTCCTCAGACTTGGCATCACATCATACAAAGCCCAAGATAAGCTATTTGTAAAAATATGCACTCCTCAGGAACATCTTGTGGTATAAGCCTTGAGCTGTATCGGAACCAGCACCTGATTTGACTCCATTGCCTCTGCAGAGAGGATGTGCCCTACCCTTGCCCACATCACTTGGTCTGCACCAGGTAAATTTATTGTGAAGGAAGATGGCACTTCCAAGAAAGTCTTAGGATGCTGTACTGATTATGAGAATAGGTTGCAGGTATTGAAAGAAAAATTGCTACCCTGGTCAAGCAGAAAACCTGGATCTCTTTCAAGTGATTTATACTGTCTTTTACAGTGTCCTCCAGCCCTACATTTGAAATGTCTAAAGCCAGACCGGCAGCTGAACACAGCTCTGCAAGATACAGCTCATGAAGACAAGAGGGATGCTTAGCCTTCTTGTCAGCATTTAGCAACAGGTATATCCCTTCCACTGACAGTGACAGAGAAAGTAACATCAATCTGCCACACTGAACAAGCAATTGGAGAGTGTCCATGAACCAATTTAGAAATGGTGCTAATTTTCTGGAAGTGCTTGTTTCTATTTCTTGGGGTAATTAGACAGCACTTTCTCTTCTCAAACTTTATTCCCTCCAGCAAGGTTTGAAAAGCTGCATCAGTCTCATCTTTAGGAGATGTTACCCAGTTTTGTTATAACAGAGTTCTCCTACTAAAAAGTCTTTCATTTTACAGACCTGACTGTTATTAAAACAAAATATATAATCAGGCACTTCTCCTCCTAGTATCTGAGAAGATTATTTATTCCTGTAATTTTCTATTTGGAATGTTACTTCATTGAATTCTCCATATGTAATCCATATAATTTAATTTTCACTGGCAGAAAATGAATTGAGATTCACTAACAGAACACATTTGGGCTATTGTAAAGCTCCCTGTTTTCAGAGTAGGCATATTGGATAGAAAGTTATATTCAGTATATATTTCTTAATGACTCTCATCTTCCTCCTGTCCTTTAAAACAATGTTAAAAAAAATGAAAAAAGCAAACTGTGGTATTTTACTTTTCCTCCTTCCTCACAGAATGTCTCTTACTGACACAATTGTTTCATGACATTTTAAAAACAGCACCAAGTCACAATAACTAATCTTACACAGTTCCTCTTCTCCAGTCAATGTATGTCTGCTGCCATTTCAGTCCTACCAATACAAGTCCATAATCTAGAACGCTTTGTTTCTGCTGAATGGTATTAATATAGACATAGAGAGAGGATCTCTAGAGGATAAAGTGCTGAAGTTCAGACAAAAGTAGAACAGCAAATTTCAACTGCACCTTCTAAAGGAAGTGAAGATTATGTTTTCCAGTCTTTGAGCAACTTGATAAAGGAGAAACTTTTAATATATTTTACTTGAGTGCTTCTTAGGCCTGAATGCTTTAAAGAAAATATCACCAGGATGACTAATTTGAACCAGGAGCTGAGGCTGTTTCTGTGACTGAAGACAGTGCACAAAAATGCAAGAGCAAATAAACATGTGAGATATGACTTAGAAATCTGGGTTTGCTTCTTCAGACACTATGTACTTGCACTGTAGTATTCTGAAATTACGAGAGAATGCAGTAGAGTTGGAATTTGAGATGTAAATTAAAAGTTCGGTACTGTCCTGAAAGATGGCCAAGAAGCCTGAGTGAGCACAGATATTATCCAGTATATAATGCTTTGGGTAATTTTAATTCATCTGGTACAGAGACTTTTAAAACAGGTGAATAGATTATTTTGATCACTAGCTCACAGTGTTAATTAAATTGACTGCATGTATAATAAACAGAGAGTCCAATGTTCATAAAAATTTTATATCTGAATTTATGGACATTTTGTAATTCAGAGTGCAGATTCACTGCATCCATTGCTACTCAGATGAGGAAGTTGCAAAAACTGCCTCATTAGCAAGGTCGCAGTATTGTATATAATGTCTCATTGGTTCTTGCATCTCTTTTCTAGTCTAAGTTCTGTACTTTTATTAGGCATGTACAAGACTGCAAGTGGCTGGTCCAACAGTATTGTCATGTGTTCCCTGGGGTCCCCTCATTCAGTTATAAATATTTCCTGTTAATCAAGAAACAACAGCCAATATCTTGTTTGCTCAAATGCAGGAGACCAACCTTGGAAAACTGGTAAATAAAACCCAAAAAAAGAAATAGTGATGTGTCATCTTGCTCTTTGCTGTGTGGTGTTTTAAATTGTCCACAATGCAGCCAGTGTGGGCTGAGTGTTACAGCAGATGGTTGGAACACATTATCAAAACAGTTGAATCACACAATTATGTAATTTTATAAACTTCACCGGCTGTATGTTTATACTTGAGGAAATAAAATAGACAAATGGGTTCATAGGAGGTGGCATGTCTGTGCACTGAGTTTGAGGATTTGACATCAAGCTGTGCTGTATTAACGAGGTACTTTGGTGGCAGTCTGAGCAGTCATATGTGATGTGATGCAGAAATGTTATACACTGCATTGTTGATGGTAGGACCTGAAAAATAATAAGGGAGCAGACTTTGACAACAGTCAAGGTCCAAACCACTTCAGAAATTCGTCAAGGAGTCTTTAAGTGCAAAATTTGGAGAAAGAGACTAGGGACCTCCAGAAAAGTTATCCTTCCCTCTTGCCTTTTATGACTCTGGAATCAATCCTGTTCCAGTGAGATCACAGGATAGGATGCAAGCATTCACACATTCAATTTATCTGGATATAGATCTAATTATGAGTCATAATGTTATTCCAACAATTCAATCCAGTCACTTTAACCTGTGTCACTTTTTCAACCGTGTCACTTTTTCAACCATGTCACTGCTGAGCATTTTTGCCTGTTTTCACTTACTATTAGGATACTTACCAAGAATTACCGACTCTGGATTAGATTCTGAAGTAAAAAGACAGATTAACAGATTAACTACTAAAACATCTCACAAGATTCTGGGTGGGATTTTTCTTTAAAAAGTGGAGATAAAACAGCATGCAGGATAAATGATATATTGACTGACAGAAATGTTCAAAATCAAACAGTAAAGCAGCTATCAGATTCTGTTTTAAGCTGCAGAGTTTATTCTTTTGCTCTAGAGACTTCAGGTTTTACATTATTTTATCTCCCCTAATGTCAATCTAGTTTAAGATAGACTCCAGTAATTTCAGTGGCAAATCCCCTTAGCTTGCAAATATTTTTCAGCGTTTTTGTGTTAGTTCGATTGTAGGGTTGTGCTTAACAAGTGCCATAGTAAACTTCAGTCTTTCAGGAAATGCATAAATAGATAAAGGAAATACAACTCACTGAAAAACACATTCAGGTTAATGTCAACAACTGCTTAGTAGGCTCCTTTATGAGCTTATTTAAATCATGTAAACCAGAGTAATGTAATCAGAGTAAACCAGAATTTTTTTGTGAGCTAAGTAAAACAGTCTAATTACTCTTCCTAAGTGAATGCAACAAGAACTCCTTGGCATTCTTCAGAGGACTTCCTCGTTCTGCATTTGCATTAAGAGTTGCCATGGACAGCAGTGTATATTTGCTACCAGTTTTTAATCATCTTAATTTTTTTTTCAGCTTCCTGCTAAACAGCAGCTGACTCTATACAAGCAGCTCTAATCTCAATTGGTTAAAATTTAAGAGCAAGCTACCAGACAGTTTAAAAAAAGCAAATAAAATACCTTGGTTGTCCTTCTGCTTAACTGCAAATACTTTTGCTGCCTTGTAGTTTCATCGGCCCATTTTCCTAAAGAGCTCATGCTGATTGTAATGACTTATCTTAATTTTTCCCATTTGTATAGCATAAGAAGTGAAGAACTGAAACTGTATATGCCCCCCCCCCCGCCCCCTTTGTTTTCTAACAGCTTGTGGAAAGACTGGAAAGCTGCTCAAAAAGGCACGTGAAGTCTGTGCAGAGTCAGTCTCTCTCTCCCCCATCTTCTCCCACCCTGCACATGTATATGATATTATTCATATATGTGTATTTAGACACTGCAGTTTATTTTATGTGTCCATCAAAAAGTAAATGTTCAGATAATATAAGCTAGTCCTTAAATACCATTAACAAGTCTATTTTTATAACCAAAGTCCATTGGTTCTAATGACCTTAATGTTTTACATTGTCTGAAGTAATGTCCATCATTTAAGCAATGAATTTATAAGAAAAGAGAAATCAGATTTTTTCATGGAACTTCAAAATTCCATAAGAACATGTAATTTTCTGAATAAATGTTTTTCACAGTATCTTAAAACAGATGTTTCCAGTTTGTTTTTATTTAATATGGAAAAAAAAGACATAATGATTCTCAAAATTTTTACTTTTCTTTTTAATTACTCATGCTTTACCTTTTCCATACTAATTTGTTGGAGAATAACAAAAAAAACCAAAACCCACAACTGCTAAACAAAGGGATCTTCAAAGAATGCAAATAGAAAGAAGAAGGGGGAAAGACTCACACCAGTCTTTTGGGAAAGTATTGTTCCAAAATTGCACTTCAAAAATAAATCCTCTTTCAAAAAAGGTGTTTTTTCACTTTTGCAACCTCAAAACTTTTTCCATTCTCAACCAACAGTACTTAACAAGTTCACAAAAATCAGTACTGTGTGATGAGAAGTTCTGAGTACATTATTTTTCATCAGTTTCAGTGCTGCACTATACCAAGCACTTTATTTTTACTTTAAAAAGTCTTTAAAGGGTATGCTTAAATATAAGTTTTTGGTTTCAATTCCAGTAATGAAGTGGTACTCATTGCTGTGATAGCAGGGTTTACTGCTGCACACAAATGGCATGATGACAGCAAACACTTCACTGCCAGAACTGAAATAAGCAACACTTCTTTATGCACTTAAATTTAAGTACATGCTTTAGTCAGAAAGCCCAGCACCTGGGGATCATCCTTTGGTCCCCTGTACTTGCTGCCTGCACAAAACAAACCTGGAGCTCTCCAGCACAGCATTGCCATTGCTGGTAATGTGCCATAAACACTGTACTGAGTTTCCAAGGCCTCAGGTCTGGGGTGTACCCGTTGTCCATTGCATTAACTTTTCTTGACCTGCCTGAAGCTTCATTTTTCTTGGTTTAGCTGTGACAGCCGTTTCTTTAACTGATCAAATGTCCATGGATATATCTCATTACTTTTGTTTGTATTTCTGTGATACAAGCAAAGTTTTAAGTAGAGAGCAGCAAGAAGCAGTTACTCTGCACAGAAGAAGATAATTATGACAAACCCGGTGCAGTGTAGAGAAAGACAGCCTTGGTGTAACAGCAGAGGCTTTGTCAGGTGGAGCCCAGAATGCTGCTTAGAGGAGTACAGTCATGGGAAATGGGACGGAGGGTGGTCCTGGAAGATGAACACAGCCCACCCCTGATCCCTTGCTGAAAGGCAGGCCTGCACAAAATGGGGTTTAGGAGTGACATGGGCAACACAGAAATAGTTTTTAATATATGGAGCTGCAGACCAGTGAAGGAGCAGAAAGGTCTAAAGTGTGTTATCAAGCACGTAAAACATAACCCAAAGTGAATCCTAGACCAAGGAAGAAATAGTGACCACCTTGAGCATCATGATGCTGCCAGAAAAGGATGCTGAAAACTGCGCACACTGCCTCTCAGCACAGCATGAGTTCTCCTGACCTTAGGACACAGAGGAGCAGTGGCAGGGTGAGCATAGCTCCAGCAGGAGTGAAAACTAAGACATGTGTATAATAGTTTTATCTGCATTGATTTGCTTTCTATTTTATTTTTCTTTGCTGTAGCAATTACATTAGACTCATAATCCTTGATTTATACTAATAATATTTCAGTCATACTAACAATAAATTCTTGGCCTAATGTGCATATTCTTATATATATAATATATGCCTTTCTCTTTGCATATAAACAAGATTTTGAGCATAATAACTATGAAGAATTGGATTGCTTGTAGAAATTCTTGGTATTACCACAACAAAAATTAGTGCTTTGCTGGACTGAAGGCAGCACATTTAATGAAGCAGAAGTCTTTCTTTAGAAGATAAATAACCTCAGGACTATGTCAGCAAGCAAAATTCTTATTGATCTGATGTTTTGCTCAAGTGCAGATAACACTTAAAAGAAGCAACACTTCCAGACCAAATTTGAGTCACACACTTTTGCTGAACAGTTTGTTGATCCAGACTATTTGGTGAGCTATGATTGACTACCAAATTAATTACATTAGGGCAGAAAATGTTGATATAGGGTTTACAAGGACAACCTTTAATATTTTTTTAATATTTTTTAACTTCTTAAGACAGGGTTCCAGCTAAGCCCTTTTCCCAGAGAGGAACAGCTATATATCTGGTGTATTGGATCCTGAAGATGGTTTATCTCTGCCTAGACACTCCTGAGTGACTGGCTTCTCTACTTATCTTGTCAAAATATTCCCAACCGTCAAACTATTTCATTCTGATATCTGTAATAGTCTTAAGTTCTTCCATCCTCCTTAAAAGCCTGCAAATCACCCATCTCTTACTTCTTTATATGTGAGAAATATCTGTATTCGTTAAGCCTTTGATACAACATCAACATCATTCTCTTACAGGTTGTAAGTCATATTTTCCACACGTTTTTATTTTCTGCATGTTTTTTGTCTGCCTCTCTTGCCTCATGAATTTATTCTATTCTCACTTCATTGCGTTATTTTTTCTGATCCTCAGGATAAAAATTTTCCTACTCTACACCTTTGGTTAGTCCTGCTTTTTTTTTTTTTGTGTTGGCAGCTGTCTACACCTCTGGAGTTGTCAGTGCAGCTTTTCTTTCCTGTTCCATCATGTCATCAAAAATTCACTATGTTCAGACAGACTCATTCTGAAGTGTTATTTCAGAAAAATATGGTATAAGTCCTACATAAGCATTTTCTTGACTTACCGATTATCAACGCCGATCAAATTAACTGTCCATGAAATCATAGACTCATAGAATCGTTTAGGTTGGAAAAGAACTTTAAGACCATTAACCCAGCACTGCCAAGTCCAGCACTAAACCATGTCCTTCACTGCCACATCTGCATATGTTTTAAATACCTCCTGAGACGGTGACTCCATCACTCCCCTGGGCAACCCCTCCCTTGAAAACACTTTCCATAAGAGCTTTTTCCAAACGTCAAATCTAAATCTCCCCTGGCACAACTTGAGACCATTTCCTCTCATCCTGTCACTTGTTAATTGAGAGAAGAGACCGACTGCCACCTGGCTACAACTTCAGACTTTCCGCCTCAGCCTCCTTTTCTCCAGGCTGAACACTCCTGGCTCCCTCAGCTGCTCCTCACTGAACTTGTGCTCCAGACCCTTCCCCAGTTCCATTTCCTTCTCTGGACATGCTTCAGCCCCTCAATATCTTTGTTGCAGTGAGGGCCCCAGAACTGGACACAGGATTTGAGGTGTGGCCTCACTGGTGCCCAGCACAGGGGGACAATCTCTGCCCAGGTCCTGCTGTAACACTAAAGCTGATACAGGCCAGGTGCCATTGGTCTTTCTGGCCACCTGGGCATGTGCTGGCTCATGTTCAGCTGCTGTCGACCAGAACCCTCAGCTTCTTTTCCTCTGGGCAGCTTTCCAGCCACTCTGCCCCCAGTCTGTAGCACTGCAGGGGGTTGTTGTGACCTAAGGGCAGGACCTGTTACTTGGCCTTGTTGAACCTCAGACAACTGGCCTCAACCCATTGATCCAGGCTGTCCTGATCCCTCTGCAGAGCCAGTATTTGATATACTCAGACAGCAAGTAAGAGAGATCGTATTATGTGGCTATCTAATATGCTACATACATAACTTACTAAAATCCATAGCATGCTGTTCTTTCCTTGCACCCCTGAATTTTAATAAACCTCAGACTGGTCTCTCAGAGACTGAAATGCAATGGCTTATGGTTTAAACATCTTCATGAAGGACTTCTGCCTGTTATAGCAAAACCATCTAACAAAAGCTGCAGAGAGCACCACCACACCCTGAATAGGGCCCTAAGGCCCTGCACTGCTCATTGATGGAGATAAGACAAAGTGACTCAAGTTTGGGCTGAGGGAAGAATACATTCACAGAGGGATCAAGCTTAGCACCTTCGGGGTGGAGATCACAGCTCCCTGCCAGGCTGGCACAGAGCCTCACACCAAAGGGTGGAGGGAGGAGAGGTTTTGGGTGTGTGGTAAAAAGTTGCTGGTCAAAGGAAGTGAATGCCCATCCTCCGCTGTGCAGACCAGCTCAGCTGTGGGGCCCTTCACCCCCGGAAAAGCTGCATCCATGTGAAGGACAGCAGAGGAGGTGTCATGGTCCATCAAAGGCCCCCCAAAGGGGTCCCCAGACCCGGCACCAGAGCACTGCAACATGATGCCACAGATCCACAGTGTTGCAAGGGACAGTGTCAAACTTGCCCTCTCCAGGGGAGGCACGTGGGCATTCCCACCTGGCCCAAACGTATATTAATCCATGGGGTTTTCTACTTTTGGGTGCAGGGCTGCAGGGGACCCTCACCAGCAAGAAGAAAAGATGAAGAGAATCAATGAGATGTCATTGGGACCCTCAGAAGGGTGATATGTTTCTACCTAACCCCTGTCACTCTCTTTCTGTCCTTCCCCACACCTTCTTCTATTCCTTCCTTCCTTCCTTCCTTCCTTCCTTCCTTCCTTCCTTCCTTCCTTTCTCCCTCCCTAGGACATCTGTTAATAGGAAACAACACAGTATCCTATTCTTGTGGTCTTGCCTGCTCAGTCATTCCCATCTTTTTCCCGCTTCTTGTCTTTGATCAGATTAAATGGGCATGTGGGAGAAACTGTACTCCTGAAAATGAGTTCTAGTATTGCTCTTAAAACACTTGGAGAATATGTGAATCCCCAGCTGACATGAAGATGGGACACAGCTCAATTTTTCCTGCTGTTCACCTCACAAATTAATATTTTATAGAGGATATTTTAAGCAAAGCAAAACTCTAGTTATGAAGGAGATTATAACATTGTGGTTGAGGTTTTTTTAATAAAAAATGAAGGTCAGTATAAGTTATGTAACTTGTATTTCTTCCTAACTTGCTCAATTCATGAAACAGATTTTTAAAACATATGCTATAAACTAAATGTTCATCTAATGTTTATAAATACGACTCCTGGAACTATTGCTTTGGTTTTAATTACTGAAAATTCAAATATTAACAGGAATGTGTTAGTCTGGGCTTGCCTTAAAGACCCATGCCTTCAAACTCTCAGACTTTTGAAACCTATTGCAGGATCTTCTGTACTGTTGGTCCTGTAGAAGCTCTTCTCCATGGGGTTTAAAGCATAAGATAATCAGAACAAGGGGAAAGAGGAACTAATAATGCAAACCTGCTTAAGAGCAAGTGAACATCTACTTATGTGTGATAGAACAAAGGCTCCCAGAGGTAACTACATTTTTGTATAAATTCTATAGCCTAAGGACTTCCAGAGTCTACAGCTTTTCTGACAGCGGGCTTTCAGAATTTTTTGTCCACTCAAAATCCAGAGATTTTTTCTTGGTTTTGGCATGCAGTTTGTTAGAGTTGGGCGGGGGGGGGAAGGGTTTCTAGATTTAGAAGGCAGAAGATATTTTTAGTCCATGTAAAAGTCTTAATATCTTCCAAATTTGTATGTTTGGACAACTTCAGGGAACCACTTTATTCCTGAACACTCATTCACAAAGCTGTACCTTTACAAAATTATGAAAAGGCTAGAAATAACCTTTTTCTACCCCAAGATATCAATCTCAGCCACAGAAAAAGTCTCCTACAGAGCACACACCTTGATCACTCAGTAAGATTGTTACATCCTTTTTAAAATTCCTTCCACATCAACGGAAAGCTTGATGATGGTGTCCTGTTCCTCTGTAAGGGGAGTCGGGGACGATTCTTCTTGATAGATTTCTCTGACGAAAATAAAGCGCAAACATGGACAATATTATATCTGAGACCTGTTTATGGATAAAGAAAGAGTATGGTCCCGACTGGAGTAGGATAGAAAAGAGAGCAAAGAGGGAAGAAGAGAGATGGAGAGAGGAACAGAAGACAGGGACAGCGTTACCGCGAGAACCCCGGGACGCCCTGTCAGGGTGGCTTGGCGGATGGAGCGTGTGTGCGGCAAGCTGCGGAGAGTCTCTGTGGCGGGCTGGGCGCGATTTCCAAACAGCAGCAGGCTGCGTGTCTCTTCTGTCGGCGAGCGACAGCTGCGGGCTGGCTGCTGCGGGCTGGCTGCTGGGCAAGGTGGGAAAAGCAGCAGTGGCGAGGGCTGTGGGCTGCGTGCAGGCGATGGTGACGAGCTGCCTCGGGGAAGAGGCGAAGCAGGGTGGAGGAACAGGTGCGGACAGGAAAGACAGGCAGGGAAGAGGCAGCAACGGAGGAAGAAATAGGCGGGGGATGGTGCCAAGCTGACCCTCCGGGAGAGCCCCTGCTCCTAAAAATACAAAATCCGCGGGAAAATTGTGGCGCAGTTAACTGCTTTTATGTGCTAAGACTCCTCCGATAGCCGGATTTCCCCGGCATTTTCCCCCAGGCATCCAGAGGTCTGCCCTGCCGCCAAGGAGGATGTCGCTTCCAGCCCGGTCGTGTAAGACTTCTCTGCCCTGATCGACTGTCAGGCGAAGTCCCCCAGAGACAGAACTCCCTTCCATTCTCCAAAGCGGTTGTCTGCTTAGAGACTGTGATGTCAGCGGTCTCCACCCGCCCAGGTGTCCGAGCTGCCCCCTGCCCGTGGCACGTTTTAAGGCTCCCCGCACATATACAGCCCTTACAGTGACATTTTAATCCCGTGTCACAAAATGGATTTGTGTTGAGGCATAAATAAAAATTAAATTGGTTCCTCTCAGATGGTGAGGAGGGATGTGTAATTTTTATTTTTATGCAAAACATCGCATCATTTCTTTGAAGTGAAGAGTTGCTAAGAAGATTAACCATGATGGTAAAGGTCCTGCTAATGATGAAAGATGCAAGATCCTGTTAGGACATTTCACCGTTTGAGACTCATTTGAAGTTTAAGTAGTGAACAAGGTAAGCTAATTTTATAACTGGGGACTGTTCCTTGGATGTGGATTTGGGGAGCTACACGGGTTGACTCTGGAGTTGGTAATTCTGATGCTTCTGGCCAGAATCACTGGGACTGCAAAACAGCACCTGCCATAAGAAGAAATGTGATCTACTGCTAATTAAATAAATGAATGAAACATGCCATTCAAAGCTAACTAGCTGTAAACCAAAAATAGCACGGCTGAATTCTCTTCCTCTCTCTTCTCTCATGCCATCATATTATCAACACCTAATTACCTCCAAATAGAGACACTGTATTCTTCCAAGAAGCTGACACATGAAATGTTCAAGTTTTGTCTGTTATTTCTATTACTGCTGTTTTGTTTGTTTTCTTTGTGCTAGTAATACGTTCTGTGAATTTGTCAAGGAGCGTTTTCTTTATTGGAGATTCTGTCACAAAGGACAACCTGCCATTTTCTCAGAGAACTGAAACTTGGACATTAGGGTTTTTTTCTTATAGATTTTCTGACCAAGAATGGATTTTTGAAGAGAACATGCTATAAATAAAGACAATTACATTTATCACTTGTTTTAGATAAAGTTAGATAGTAACCAAAACCCAATTTCCTAATCATACAAGAACTCTGAAAGGAAAACAAAGCTGTATTTATTGTCTTGCTTCAGGTTTTTTGCCCATCGGTATAAAAGGTACAAGTGCTGTGTGGGCACATGTTAATGATTTCACCTGACTGTGCAGATAGTTCAAATGCCATCAAAAGACACCTTGAGAGATTGTCCTCCATCAAAAATCAGTCTTTTCCTGCCTTTCCCCAGATGTAACTAACTAAATCACAGAACTAATTTATTTATATAGAGATTAATATTACTATTGGTCTCTTTCCTTAATAATTGGAAAGAATAATTAATATGTGATAGGGGAGTAACATTTTTTTCAATGAATGCTGGCCATCAAAATTAGATATCTGTTCTAAACTAGTTCTGGCTTCTCCTGTAGCCAGTGGAAAAATAAATTTCTTCCTGAATCCTTTGTCAAAGAGAGGTGAAGTAATTTTTCAGTAAAGGTCCCTACTGTACCCTGGGTAAATAGAGTCTAAATAGGTAATCTGGTGTCAACATGTCTATTTTAGATGACTATAAACTGAAATGGCTTCTACTGGTAATGTTAAAGATATACTGAGAAAAATTAATTGAAGGAAAAAAACCTACATTTTGTTAAAAAATGTAATTTTCACTCAATAAAGCAAATATAAGAGAAAGATTTTGAAGTTGCAGAATCACTGACCTGTGAGAGATCATCAAATCTGTTCCCCTGTCCTAGAGTATGATAACTTAGATGGTAATCTTATTGCCAGGATCATTTTCTACTTTGTTGTTAAGTTTTCTGTGGGTAAATACTATATTTATAGCTCTTTGTTTCACAAAAAGTTTAAGTCTTTAGATATCTGTAACATGTAGACATTATGTTCATTCTCAGTAGTCATTTCTTTTGACTAGAACATTTAATGAAGGACTTATTTAATTGGTGGCCAACCACTCTTTTTTCTTACTTTTGCAATATCTTAGCTTGAAGCTTGGCACACAGTGTCAGAGACTGAAAATAGTTCATGCCTCTAACATAGATAGAAAGTTTTGCTCATTATAAAGAAGCTACAACCAAAGAAACCTCCCTGAAAACTGGGGCTTTGAACTGAAAGTCAAACTGCTGATTAGATAAAGGGAAACCCATTGTCCAGTCATCCCCGGTTGAGTTGGGGCTAGGGGGAGAGCAGAGCTCACAGAAGCCAGGTTTACACAGACCACCCCCACCAATCGAGGCAGGGTGGGGAGGGAGGAGGTTTCGGGTACTTGGCCTCTGGTCTGAGGCAATAAACATCCATTCTCCATTACACAAACCAGCCCTGCTGTGGAGCCTCCAACCCCACAGGGCACATCCACGGGACATTTGTGTGAGAGGCTTTGCAGCACAGGACTGCACGTGATGCAACAGATCCAGAGTCTGCTGTCAGAGACTGCTCCCCTCCCCCAGGGGGACATGCCTGGACATTGCTACCTAGCTCAAGGGTATATGAACCCATCAGATTCTGTGCCTTTTTGGGGGGACCTTCGCCACCAAGAAGAACAGCTGGAGAGGATCAACAGAGCATCGCTGGGATCCGTGGAGTGGTGATATTTTCCTTATTCTGTCTCTGTCACTTCCTTTCTGTTCCCCCTCTCCCCCCACCTATTTTCTATGTCTTTCTCTTCTTGCCTCTCCTTTTCTCTCTGTCTCCCTCTTACCAAATAAAACCCATGCTATTGTCACTGGCATATGGTCTCATTTGCGCCTTAATTTGGGCAGGGGCATTTCTAAGAACCTTAATAATCGGATCTTAACACACAGTCAATAAGTCCAGAAAAGTGTAGAGCACATTTCTATGAATTGTTTTTTCACAGCCATTCCAATTATTGCTCCTCTCCCCAGTGTTTGACCATTTTGGTCCTCTCTTGGTCACTAACTGAACTAGATCACTCTCTTTCAGGACATCAAAGTGTTCTTGATTCACTTTCAGCTTGAGATTCAATGCTGCATCTTGATGCCTTTACTGAATAGCTGCCTACAATGTTCTGCATTGCCACATGAATTTGCCTGAGTGGCAGTACCTTGCCTTTTCTCTGTTAGAGCCTCCTGCATCTTTCATATCATATAACATCCATTTTTCAAGATCATTTTGAGTCCCAAATTCCCTCTCCTCTATATGAGCAATCTCTTTCAAGGTGATGTAATTTGTGATTTGAATAAGCAGATTTCTTCATTCTGATTGTTAATAAAAATGTTGAAAACAGCAAAAGTCTGATCCTGCTTGATAACCTTTCATTGTTAATAGCAAAGCACTGAGAGGTGCTCAGATTTCCAATGAGTTCACAGCCCAGTATATTATTTTCATCTAGACCATGCTTCCTCAGTTGCACGTAAGAATGTCATGTGTCAAAAGCCTTACTAGCATGGAAAAATGACATTTGCAACTTCTTTTCTGTTCCCAAATCTTATTGCCATATCAGAGAAGGAAATTAAATTGGTCTGACAGAGCTTTTTTTCTTGACAAATCCACGTTAGCTTCTCCAAACCTCTTAAAAGACATTTCTTCCACTTGGTCATTCAGCTTCCAGTTTGTTAACTGGAACCAAAATTGTCATGAGGCCTCTGTTGTTTTCTAATTACCGTAGAGCTTTGGGGACAGAAATGTTCTGGAGTGCTTATTTTTAAATGTAAATTTATATTGATACATTTTTAATAGGCTTTTTAGCAGTTAGAGAAAGAATATGTAAGTAGACTTTCAGTTTATATCTGTTAGTGATTTATTTGATTACTGTCTGTAATGTACAGATGGTTGAACTTTAAAACAACATATTTGGATGTGTTTTTTTACTATTTTAATGGTTTTTTACACTTAGCATTATCAATAAATGTGACATATCTCTGAATATGTGATTATAGTATGGGATATTCTGACATGAACAATATGAGTAAATCTGTTTAGTTCAGTGAATTTGAGTCCTAGAGCAAACCCATACATTTTCCATAGGTGTTATCATTTCATTTAGTTCTCAAGTGAAGAAATAGTGATGATTTCATTAGAAAGAAATCATAATAAAAGGCCAAAAAGAAATTATAAATGATTGCCCATTCTAATTCAATAAAGTTGTTTGCTTTTGAGATGGTTTTTTGAAAAGGCTGCTGAAAAACATGACCATTTAATTGATAAATGGTCCTTATTTATAAAATAAAGGTGATTAATCTTTATTTATAAAATGAATGTAAAATGTATTTTTCTTTTTGTTCATGCTGCACAGAATAGCTAGATGTTATTATAGCTTTCTGCTTATGGGAAGGTCAGTGTACCACACACTATGTAATGATACAGCTCACACTGGGCAAACTCAATGTCTCATGGAAAAATAAATCCATAATATTCAATAATCAGAGGGGGAAAAAAGCCCTGCGAGCAAGGCGTCTGAGATTAATTTTATTTGCAGTTTGCAACAAGTCATGCTGAAATATAGAAGAGATTCAAGAAACTACTACAAAATGAAATTATGTGCTAAGGGGTCTTTTCTCTTGTCCTTTGTTGAACATCTGTGACAGTAATTTTCTAGTTTTACTGAAAAGTTTACCTGTGTATTTCAGAAAGGTGAGAAAATTGTCCTTAAACAGATGCCTTGGTCATTTGTGAGTGTGTTTAGACAAAGAAGTCAGGTGGACTCTGTTTTGGAATGTGAACCAGTTCATCAAGAGGCAGACAGGCCTACTCCTACTGTGCCTATTGGTTGTCTAAGGTTTGGCAAGTGACTTACTTTTTTACAGGTCACTTTGTTCATGCTGCCTTTGAGTATAAGATGGGAACCTAAGGATAGTCCAAAGATCCATCTGGTATTGTTTTCTCCTACTGACAGTGGTCAAGATTAGAGGCCTAGGGAAGAGTGAAAAAACATGGTGACGCTCCCCCAAACATTCCTTTAACTGCCAATAATTTATCTCTCAAAGGTTTACTCTTCTCTCTGCCCAAGGATATCACGAAGCATGGTCCTTGTTTCACAGTCACTTCCAGAAGTCCTGGTGAAGGCAGAAGCACAACCCTGGGCTTCTATATCATTCTTGTCCTTACCCTTACGTGAACAGCTTTTAATTCCATTAATCAGTTCCACAACTTCTTCGTAACCCCACTTTTTCACATGATGCCATCTCACCTATTAACAGTGCCTAAGATGGATCTTGGATTTACAGATTTATCGTCTCTCCATGTCTGAAGGCTACCTGCAGGAAAGTTCTCTTCCAGGATTTCTAGGCACTGATAGAATTGCAAATCTGGCGTACTGGGATGCCAATAAATTGTAGTGAACCACATTTTTTACAGATTGCGTCTTCGTTCATTAGGAAGTTGGACTGGTGCTCACACAGTCCCTGATATCCCTATTGCAGATAAACCCTTAATTTTTAGATAACATTGTAGAGTTAATAATTTCAGTCTCCTATACTTTAATCTCTGGAGTTTTTTTTCTACCAGAAGTAATTTGAGCAATTCAACTCTTCAAGCATGACCAAACAGGTTGACAAAAAGCTAGGGAGGTAAGATAAATTTCACAGCACATTATCAAAGTACCTTTGAGATTATTTTGACAAACTGTGGGCTAAATATGAAAACACATTTCAGTCATCATTATTAAAATTGTTACAGTATGGGAAGACATTGGCTGCCCTGCACTTTTCCATAGCCCTTTTTTCTTTGTAATTTTTGAGGCTACTTAATGTAGCAAAGTGCTTCAGTGGAGTTCCAACACATATTCCCAGCTGATGATCTTCTGAGAAGAAAGACGTCAAGGTATGAAAAGCCTCTTAACATTTAACAAAAATTTATAATACAGAATTTTGTTTTTCAAAGTGACTTTGCTATTAACAACCTACACTTACCTCCAACTGTACATGCATATAAGAAGAGGGGGTTTTTTACCAAAATGCACAATATGGCTACAAGGGTTTTTTTTGGAACAGCAGCAGATTACAGCATGTATTTTTGCTTGCTATACATTTGGGAAGCAATGTGACAAAATCAAGGAGTTGGTACTGATTAAGGACAATTAGTTCTGGAAGAATCAGTTACATAACATTTTAAAAAGTCAGCTGTAAGCTAACAGTGGCTAGAAGGTGAGAACAATATAATTACAGTATAAATACTCAAATCTGATTTTCATCTAAGCTACTAATAAAGCCTTTAAAATTCATTTCTCATTGATTACATTCTCTTCTTTTTATAATCCAATTTGATGGCAGCTTTAGGACTTTTAGACATGAATACATGACATTTGAGTGTCAGGTAAATGCCAGTTAAATCAATCTTCTATCTTTCCTATTAAAAATGTCTGTTGCTGGCTATTTTTAGGCCTAATATTCAGCCAATAAAACGTAAAGATGCAACAGACATAGACACTGTTGTAAACACAAAGCATTCCAGTTATACAAATCAAGACCCTCGAATAAAATTAATAATAATTAAAAAATAATATTACTTTAGAGTAATTAACAAAACAAAACAAACCCTGCATTTTTTCTGCTTTTCAGATTCATTGGAAGAATTGGACTTAATTTTTAAAGTATCTTTCTTTCTAACCTTGAGGATTAGAAATATCTATGAGTAGTTTTTGTGTAATCAAATGACTAGAACACCTAGGTACAAATTAAGAGAGGTAGACTATGTAAAAAGCAAATGATAACCATAAAAAATAATTGGTAAATTTTCTGCACAGTGTCTTCCTCCTACAAAAACCTTGGAGAATTGGCCACTGGCATTGATGGATAAGCAGATTGTAAAATCTATGTGTCACTTGCCCACTTTGGATTTATAGGAAGTAGAGTTCTTTACATTTATGAGCTGCTTGGATGGAGCTGGAAAAAATTATATAAGACTTTTAATTTTTTTTTGAGAAAACAAGTGCTGAAACTGATCTCCTCACTTACTTTACAGTGATGCTCTTCCTTTAAGTATTAATCTTCCAGATTTATCTTAACTTTCTGAGGCTCTGTCCAGCTCCAATCTCAAAGTGGGCAGTGATACATAGAAAAATGGGTTTGAAATTAATCCTTTGATATAAACAGAAGGTGGAAGCAGGGCAAAGGTATATAGAAGGTGGAAGTATGGACAGGTAACACTGGAGGAATACTGAGAATGAGCATGCAGGCAGGGGATTAGGAAGGACAAAGCCCAGATGGAACTGAATCTGTCAAAGAATGTCTAAGACAAGAAGAATGGTTTTTATAAGTCGGAAACTGATAAAAGGAAGACCAGGGAACATGTGAGTGCACAGCTGAGGCAGGAGACCTGGTTAGACAGAGCATGGCAAAGGCTGAGGTATTGAATATCTTCTTCACATTAGTCCTTACCAGCAAGACCAGCCTTCAGGGATCCAGACCTCAGAAACCACAGGGAAAATCTGGAGCAAGAAATACGTGCCCTTGGTGGAAGAGTATCAGGTTACAAATACTTAAGCAAATTACAAATACATCAATCTAAGCAGCCTCATGAGATGAGTGCTGAGGGAGCTGGTTGATGTCCTTAAGAGGCTATTACTGACAATCTTGGAATGATCATGGCAACTGGGAGAGGTTCCTGAAGAATGGAGGAAAGGAAGTGTTACTCCTAACTTCTGAAAAGGCAGAAGGGAAGGCTTGGAACTGTAGAGAGTTCAGCCTGACCTCAAAGTCAGCAAAGGTAATGGATCAACTTAATCGTGAGAAACATTTCTAGACATGTGAAATACAAGTCCAACAGGAGTAGCCAACATGGATTCAACAAGAGGAAGTAATTCTTTACTGATCTTATGACCTTCAACAATAAATTGACTGTGCCATTAGATGAAGGGAGAGCTGTGGATGGCTTTGGTAAGAGTTTTATATTTTCCCTCTTAACATCCTCACAGAGAAGCTGGTCAAGTATGAGCTGGATGAGCAGACAGTGGAAGTACTTTGGAAACTGGCTGAATGGCCAGATGCAGAGGGTGGTGATCAGTGGCATGAAGTCCAGTCAGGGGGCAGTAACCAGAGGTGTATCCCTGTTGTCCATGCTAGGTCAGATCCTTAATGTTTAATGTTTTCTGTAATGATCTAGATGATGTGGTAGAATTTACCCTCAGCAACTTCGCTGATAATGCAAAACTGAGAGGAGTGGCTGATACTTCAGAAAGTCATGCTGCCACTGAGAGGGACCTGAGAAGCTGGAGAAATGGGGTGAGAGGAACCTCATGGAGTTCTACACAGGGGTATTGCAAACCCTGTGCAGTAATATATGCTGGGGCCACCCAGACAGGAAACAGCTCTACAGAAAAAGCCCCGGGGAGCTGGTGGACACCAGGATGTGCCTTAAGACAAAGAAAGCAGATGGTATCCTGGGCTGCACTGGGAGCAGTGTTTCTGTCAGGTGGAGGGGGGGATCCTTCTCCTGTACTCAGGACTGCTGAGTTCATACTTGGTGTACTGTTTGTATTCCAAGTATGTTGCCATACTTGTGATTTCTGGACTGCCCAACACACGAAAGCCATGGAGCTTCTGGGCAGAGTTCAGTGAAGGGCCAGTAAAACGATGAAGGAACTGAAGCATCTCTCCTATGAAGAAAGGCTGAGAACTGTACAATCTCAGGGGGTATCTTATCAATTAATTTAAATACATGAAAAGTGGGCCTAGATGTACCAAGGCTTTTTCCATTAGCGTCTAGTGACAGGACAAGAGGTGATGAACAGAAACTGAAACACAGGAACTGTAGGAATAGCGGGTTTTTTGTTACTTTGAGGTTGACTGAGCACTGGAGTTGATTTTTAAAGGGAGATTGAGGAGTATTGGAGATATTCAGAAAGTATTTAGACATAGTCCTGGACAACCTGCTCTAGATGAAGTTTTTAAAGCAAGAGGATTGGACCAGATGATCTCCAGAGCTCTCTTTAAACTTCAACCATTTTGTGATTCTGTGACTGACATGCGATAATCACAGAGTGAGGAAAACCAGCATCTCCCTTGAGTGTTACAAACTAAGCAGAATAAAAGCCACATGTTGCCTTTCCTGACAAGATGGAGAAATGGGACACTGAAGAAATTACTCAGGTAGTTTCTGAGTCTGCTCTCCCTGTACATGACGATTAACATCTGTAAGCATGTACCTGATGGTATCCTTTGTTTCTCAGCCATAATGCTGACTTTACCCAAAGGTTGCTTTCCAAAATTCTTGTCCAAGGGATACAGTCTTTGCGAGCAGTTAGAGCAGATTTTTAGTCTCTATCTGTATACACTGCTGTTATTATAATTAAACCATATGTACTACAGCAGTACCAGAGCACCTGTCAGGTCTGAATTGTCATCATTCTAAGCAATGTAAGTGCAGACCTATAGACAACTCCCAGTGTGAACAATCTACAAATTGCACAGCATGGCTGTAAAATTTATACCTGCAAACAGTAGTATACATTTCCCCCTTTCTCTTCACAAAGAATAATGAAGTTTTCAAATGTATGCAGAGCAAAATAAATAATTTAGCTCTCTGGCCCACAGAAATTAAAGCATTTAAAACTACATCACTGAGTATTTAATGAACACCACTGTGCTTTCTGGATGAATATTGAATTTCATGTTATCCTGGACTCTAACGTGGTAGAATACATACAGCACTTCGTTTGTGAATTTATGACTACCTGAGTTTTCCCCATACTAACCAAGACAAACTATCTTTTATTAATAGGTGGAATGCTCAGTTCTGACTCCTTGAGTTGCAGGGTTCAAGAAATCTCATTTGAGCACAGACAGAAACCTGATTCAATAAAATCAAGAAGAAATTATATTGAGGGCTTTTGTGGAAAAACTGTAAAGGTCATATCTTCAAAATTTAAGAGAGCAACTCTGTCTTGCAATTTGGTATCGATCCCATGAATCACAGAGATCTATTTATTTTCCAAACAGCAAATTATATGGGCTAAAAGAAATAATATAATTTTTAATTTTTTTTTAATTTCAGTTTCACTCCTCTCATATCATCTAAGGCTAAAGAAGGCTTTCCACTGTGAAAAATCTACTCAGCTCTGGAGTGACATGACAAAATTACATCTTGAACGGCATTTGGAGTTGAGCCACATAAATTCAAAAGAGATGAGCACTGATTTCTGTGGAAACTGGTGCAAGCATATTGTCCTTACCTAGAAAATATTACTCAGAATATTCAGAATATGCATGATTATTTTTTTTCCAAGTCTAAATACCAGTGTTTCCCATAAAATAATGTAATGCATGAAGAAACCTTGCTTTTTCCTCGCAAAGTTTTGTCTCTACTGGTAAATAATGCTTGAGAATTCACATCAAGATCTATTATCAAGAGAATTCACATCAAGATCTATTAGAAACTACTTTTAACTGCTTCAATATTTTGGGCCACAGGTGGACATTTAGGATTTGGATTTTCATTTTTTCCACTAACTTCTTTTCATGCCTGTATCATTCCCATGGGGAAAACAAATCAAATAGTCTGTTTTCAATTCTCCTGCCAGGAGCTAATCAAGGAATTAGAAGCCTGGCTTGTGAATGTTGTCAGCCATGATCTCCATTCTCACTCTTAATTACAAAATTAATGTAGCACAAAAGTCATTAGAATAAAATTTAGGTTAGTATAAGTAGATAAGTTACTATAGAACTGCTTTTATTTCATTAAACAAAACAAAATAAATAGAAAGCCCCAACAAAACAAAGAAATTTTGGGAAACAGAGTGAAAATAATTTTTTTGTAAAAAACCATACAGAGATTCAATTATACATATGACTTTGCAGTGACAGTCCTGAACAATAATTCTTTTCATTGTTAAAATGAAGTCAGGAGGTTACTTTTAGACAGATTTATCAGTGACTTGATGAAAGAGCTGCAGTAGAAGCTGGGTGTTTGAAACACTATTTTATATTTTTGTCCTCCCGAAGTTGCAGTTTCCTGACTGATGGTGAAAATAAGGGCTTCAGCATGAACATTTGAATACACAAGAAAACTTTTCTCTATGTGTGTGATGCCTAGCTTCGTGTAAGACAGACAGCATATCGCATATGAGAAAAAGTTAACTTTCCATTTCTCCCATCAGATTTTAATATCACGAAGTTCAATACTATTAGAAATAAATCCACACACAATTCAATCTATGCTGTACTCTAAACCCATAGACTAATGATACTTTATTGATGCTGAAACTGGCACCCGAAGTTCTGCTTTTGATCTTGCCTCTGTAATTCTTACTGTCCTTTAATTTCCATCAGAGCTGGGGAGGGTTCAGGTTGGCATGCACGGCTGGAGGTTTATCCCAATTTACACAAATGATTGTGTGGATTTGACCTCCATGTCTCGTAGGAGCATGATGTAATGATCAATTGATAGTGAGTCCCAGGAATGATAAAACAGAAGTAAAACAATTTGCCTGGAATAATAAAAAATTCCAAGGGAAGATTGTTTTAACATCTAGCCAGGTGATATGCATACAAATTGTCTGCTAGGTCAGAAGACACCTCAGTCCAGCCTCTACTACACTGATGGGTTAATAAAAAGTGGAAAACATCAGAGCAGCAAGATAAACCTTTCTGTATAGACCCTTAATTGAATGTTCCTATAATGCATTCCCAGCTGCCTCTTCTGCACATTTTAAACATCACAGATTTTCATGACTATATCATGTCAAGCTCCAACCTGCAAGTGCCTTCATAAGAACTCTATGATAAATGGGAATTATTCACTGTGGAATTACTGACAAATGTGCAGTGGAGGCAACAGCAGAGAATTACTGGCCTCATAGTAAAGGCCAGGAAATGGTAGATATTCTCTTGGATCTTTTATGTAGTATTCTTCCTATCCAATGCATTCTCTGAAATTCCTTAGCTAGCACCAATGCTGTGGATTTTTACAGATCTTTTTCTTTTGTGCAGTCACAGAAAGATTCAAAATATTTTCAGAGACTTTTCAATTCTCTTGAGCCAACACTTATACATTACAATCTTTAGGTAAATTAGGAAGCAAGCAACCTCTGATTTGACTTCACCGTCTTCTATCCCTTGTGTTAGATAGTGTTGAAAATACATTGGATTTTTGTTCATATGGGTATTTGTATAAGCTGAGCTGAATGCCTGGCAACTGCAAGGAGTGGTAACATAGTCCACCTGGAGAAGTGAAATCAACTATTTGACTCCTGGTGAATGAAGGTAAGCACCTGAATAAGAGTTTGTAAGACTAAGACTCAATACAAAAAACAGTGTTGAAGTGCAAATTATGGACATTGGTTTCATGTGAAACTCTTCTAAAGGAAAGGTAATTTAAGTTTCATGACTTTCCTTAACATTAAAAAAAAAAATGTTGTGTTTCTCAGCAAAATTTATTGTATAATTTATCAGTCAGGAGAATAAGCGATGTCTGAAAGAGACAACTGACATTTAAACTCATTATGCTATTTACTTACAGGACTCACAGGATTATGTACTATACTTTGTGTGGCATAAATATTGTCTCAGCATAATCACCAAATAATAATTAATATTATGTCCTAAAGCCTAGTATTCCTAGGACGAACAATTTTCATTACTGTTATAGGAAAAGCATGACAATTCTTTTATTTTATAACGTTCCTTAAAGGAAAGAAAACAGATAAATCAGGTGTTCCTAAATTCTGGGATAGGCACTAGGAGTTATATATGTGCTACTAAAAACTGGTGTTCACAAAGGCTATTGAGCATCCCACTCCACTCTTGTGCTCCAGCCTCGTGTTTGTGCTCATCTTTAGACTCTCTTATCTTCTGCAATGCTTGTTTCAATCACAGTCAATCCCAGTCATCTGCAATTACATCATTTCCTTCCTTGCTCATCACCAGACTTTTACAAAAGCTGCTGTGGAACAGCAGAGCTCCAGTCATACTAATCTGTTGATTATCCAGAGTGGCAATATCCCAGGCATTGTCTGTCTCTCATTGTAATCACACCTGATTTTTCTATACTAATCATAGGGTGAACCAGGAAGAAAAGTTCTGCCTGGATTTTGCGACATATACAGAGATGACGTAACTGAGGAAGACTCCTGCACACACAGAGACAAAAACCACACAGTTGTATTTACATGTGTATGTGTTTAGAAAGGACAGTGAAACTATGGCAGTATTTCAAATTGAATTTATGTCCAACAAACAGAACCATAGAATGGTTTGGATTTAAAGGGATCTTAAATATCATCCAGTTCCAACCGCTTGCCATGAGCAGGGACATCCTCCGCTAGACCAGGTTGCTCAGGGCCCCATCCAAGCTGGCCTTGAACACTTCCACAACTTCTCCAGGTAACCTGTGCCAGGTCCCCACCACCCTCGCAGTAAAGAATTTCTTTCTAATATCTAATCTAAACCTACTCTCTTTTAATTTGAAGCAATGTTTCAATAACTAGTCCCTTGAAGAGACCTTTTCTTGTACATTCCTTGCAGAACTCCAAATGTTTTGTAAAATTCTAAAGTTTATCCTAAGCTATATTTGATCTTTTATGCTTAACTTGTTTCTTTCCACACAACTGAATCTCTTTTCTGTGTTAGACATGAACTGATGGCCAGATTCAAATGAAATACAAGCACAATTATATTGCCTTTATTTAGACTGTACATAAAAGGAAAGATTTTGGCTTTCAATTCGCATTGCAGCAATACTTATTGCCAAAGGTGGAGGTGGGTGTTTATCTTGATAATTATGTTGTTTGTTGGCTTCATTGTAAAAGTCATCCCATAATAAGGGTGAGGTAGGTATTTCAGGAAACTGCATGAAGCTTTGAGGAATGAAAAAACTGAGGCTTTCTGAATTTTCTCCACCTTATTGTAGCAATGCTGAAAATTTACATACCTCTCCTTTTCATTTCTTTAGCAATAGATTTTTAAAATTGATCGAAACAGCTAAGGTTTCAACTGTTAATGTTTAATAGCGTTGGAGCATTGGATTTTCTTTTCAATGATATCTTAAAATCATTTAGGTTGAAAAAGACCTTCAAAATCATCAAGTCCAACTGTAAACCTAACACTTCCAGGTCCACCACTAAACCATGTCCCTAAGTGACACATCTATGCATCTTTTAAATCTCTCCAGGGATCATAAGTCTACCCCTTCCCTGTTGAAATGTTTGACAACCCGTTGGGTGAAGAAAGTTTTGCTAATGTGCAATCTAAACCAATTATCTTTTAAATTCATTCTTCAAACTTTAGTGGTAACAATGCTAATGGTTAGACATCACTGCAGTTTTGCATTCTTTAATCATTATCCTCTGAGCAACTATTAACTGCTGACCCCAGTATTGCTTTGGAGATGCAGAAATGAAGTCCAGTGTTTTGTCCAGGGCCTATGGTAAGCCTCTCATATGAAAGTCATTGTCAATAACCTCGTTTAACTTTATCTTTCTATGTATTTCTTCCTAGCCCACATTATTACCAGATGAATTTANTGCATCTTTTAAATCTCTCCAGGGACATAAGTCTACCCCTTCCCTGTTGAAATGTTTGACAACCCGTTGGGTGAAGAAAGTTTTGCTAATGTGCAATCTAAACCAATTATCTTTTAAATTCATTCTTCAAACTTTAGTGGTAACAATGCTAATGGTTAGACATCACTGCAGTTTTGCATTCTTTAATCATTATCCTCTGAGCAACTATTAACTGCTGACCCCAGTATTGCTTTGGAGATGCAGAAATGAAGTCCAGTGTTTTGTCCAGGGCCTATGGTAAGCCTCTCATATGAAAGTCATTGTCAATAACCTCGTTTAACTTTATCTTTCTATGTATTTCTTCCTAGCCCACATTATTACCAGATGAATTTATTTACAATAAAATGCAATGAATTGAAATACTATGTCATTCTTTAGCTATTCTGTTTCACATAGCTGTGAATCACAGAGATGTAGATAAATCTTATCTTCATCATTACTTTTCAAAACTCCTAATTAATGTATCCACTTGCTATTATTTCCTACAGTGATAATGGTTTCTGAATGCAGCAGCACAGCGTGAGATTCTGCAGCCAAGCAGTACAATTTAAATGTCCTGCTAGCAAGAAAACAAAGCTTGTCACCACTATAGAGAAGACTTATATTTACAAGTCTTCCATTTGTGACACCATATTTGGGAGAAAAGCAGCTACTCAGAATCACATCTATATTAAGCAGTAAGTTGAAAAACCTAAGTTGGTAACAGTTTAGAGTGCTGGTTTTGACAGGAAGCTAAGCAGGCTCAGGGATTATGAGAATATTGGAACTGAATTGGAGTTGAAGCTATAAAATTATCCAGAAGACCACTCAGTGACCACATTTCACTCATTGCAGGAGGATCTACCCCATCAGTGTTGCTAGATCTTTCAATTTTACTGTCTCTTCCATTATATTTTGAATCTTCTCAGATCAACTGGGACTTATGTTATTATATCAGAATCTCTATTTTTGTACCTTCATTCAACTAAAAAAAAAAATAGAAAAAAAGAAACGTGTACCAAAATACCCAGAAAGACGTGAACAGTGGTGGCAAAATATCAAAGATGTAAGACTTCTCCTTAGGCTAGATAGAAAACATCACATGTCAATTTGGCCCCGTTGGTACTGTCATGCTTGTGCTTCAACACAAAAATCCAGTTTGTGAGAAGAGTTCTGGAACTGATCCTGTAGTAACAAAAGTTAAAAATATAGGTGAATTTATAATAAAGTTGTCATTGTAATGCAGGGTATGAGGCAAAGAGACCTTTTAATCTAGTGCATGCTAGATGGGTATTAGTTGGGTAAAAACTTTTTTTTTAATACTTTTATTCACTGACAGTATTGTTGCATAAAGAAAGGTAAAGATGAATAATCTGACCTTTTCCTCCCTTTAGTGCTGTGGCAATTGACATGACTTTTGAATTATGATGTAAAGTCTATGTTGGGTTTATACTTCAATGTTCATTATGTACCTTCTATACTAGTATTTTAAATTCAATTGAGTATTAAGGAATTTGGAATCTCCTTTCACTTATCGTGCTTTCACTGGTTTGGATCTAGGATTTTTCAGTGCAGATTTCTGTCTTGGGTAACAATTATTGAAACAGCAAGCCTGTGCAATTCTATTGAGGTGCGTTTTTTGGCATTTCCATAAAATAAGTAACCACACAAACTAACACACTCCAAAAGTTTGACTGCAGCATATTCTTGTGATATTTGTTGCCCTCAAAGAAGTCTCAGTCAAAGCAATATTCTACATTGATGTGTAGTTGGCAAACACACATTATTTTCTGCCTATATTCTGATGAGCCCTTTGGGCACATTTTGCTTTGTCAGTGACTATATTCAATTCAAGGTCTTAATATTTTGTTGCTAAAAGCAGGCAATGAAAAGGTACTGTAAAAAAACTCCACACAGCTGCTACTACTTCATTAGAGGCTCTCCATAAATCTCTTTTAGATCAAGGATCATTGACCTGATAAAGTGCAATAGAGTTGATTGCACTTGCTTTCCATGTCGATGTCATGAAGGTACATTAATTAAGTAAATGCATTAAAGCTGCATTTCTCTGTTGAAGGGGATATGGTTAGTGTGAGCCTCACAAAATTAAACTATTCATATTATTGTTAGGATTAAGACCACCTAAATCAGGAGCTCATTACTTTGAATGACACAGCTGAAGGTGTTCTGCTCATGAGGGTACAGATCACAGGAGAAAAAAGCAGGAGCCGTACAGCTGGATGTCTGGCTCTGAATTAACGGGCCAGAAACAGGCAAATGTGGAGCCACGTCATGAAGGCACACATTGTTCTGGTTGGTGCTCATTCTGTTAAAGTTTGTTTCTTTCCTTCATGTTCTTCAGATTTGGTTATTGCCGAGATTCCAGCCTACTCTGCTTCCTGGAGCCACTGCAGTAAAACTTCTGCCCAGAGAAAGTTTTACCTCTCCAAAACTGAACTTGAAGTTAGGAGCATGACTTGTCCAATATCTGTGATTAGTCCCACTAATGAGTGAGCTTGCTGATAGGACTTCTGAGGCGAGTTAAAATTTGCTTTGGGTCAGACAAAGCAGGCAGAGTGATTTTCAGGGAGACTTAAATACTTTGACTACCGAACAAGGGTTATATAAGGCTAAATTGTAAACAACAGTACTTAAAGAAGGTGATGAAGTACTTTTTTTGAGATTAATACTAAATCAAAACATAATTACAAAGCAAACTAAAATAAGAATTTAAAATGTAGTTCAAATAAAATCCTAAATTCTTCATTTCTGTTCCATTAATTCCCCATTCAAAGCTCTGTTAGCAAATTAATTTTGGCATAATTGTAAAGAATAATTACTTACATTAGTGCTGTTTAGAAAAATGAAAGTTAGTTTTGAGAGGAGGAACCCTTAAATTTAAGCAAAAAGCAGAATAATGCAACTGTAGTAAAAGGTTAATGCACTTAGGACAAGCACATTACAGTGGTCTGGATGTCAAAACAAGGCTGAAAGAGCAAATAGTAAATATATTGTTACTAAAAAAATAAAAGATACTGAGTAAGTGCAAAGCTTTTTCCCCATCTACTTAAAGCACCTCAGTCCTTTAGATATGAATGCAATTAAATTTACCTAAAAGTAATAACTCTTGTTGTTAAAGGTTCATTTCTAGCAAAAGCAAAGGTCATACCAAGCACGTAGAGCAGTTGTAGTTGGGAGTCTGGCTGGAAATAGTCTAGTTTAGCTTACTGCACAAAAAAAAAAAAAAGAAGAATTACTTTTAGTAAGTAATATTTTGGAGTGAATATAACAATAGCATATTTAATTGCAGTTTTTCTTTTAAAATGTAGCATAGACTTCTAATATCCAAACCAGATTATGGTCTCTGTAAAATACATCTCAGATACATAAAGGGACAGAGATTTTGGTCAGCTATGAATAGGGGAGATTCATGGTAAGAGATAATTCACATGATAATTCACAAAAGGAAACAATAACTCAGCTAAAGCAGGTAAGAATGTAGGGCTTCAGAAGGCAAGATATTAGGCCAAGACATGAGTATAGCACTGAGAAACAGTTACAAGAGATGCAGAGTCCAGTCCGAGTAGCCTTATAAACATGAATTTTGTGGAATAAAAATCTACATTTTATTAAGTGTTGGGAAGAGAGTAAATATCAGCAGCAACATTTTGCTTTGCATGAGTATTTTAAATTAAAAATCTAGCTTAGCCTTTCCAATGAAAAGAGGATGCAGTACAAGTGATCAGTGTATAGAAACTATGCTGTTAAACAGAAGAAATAATTGCAGTAGCCATTATTTAAATAACATTCAAGTGTTGTGAGTGGTATCTGAAATGAAGTGAGAAGACAAATAGGAGATTTGGGGTCAAAGAATGATGGAGAACATCTGTCTTTCATTATTAATATAAAATAATATTAATTATTTTGCCATCATTTAGACTATTATTAGTGGTACCCAGTGTTATGTAGATTTCTACCGTTAGTGCACCTAATTGCCTTTCTTTCGGGATGAAGTGTATTATTTAGTCAATGTATTTCAATGTATTCTCAAAAAAGCCCCAATTAAAACCATTTTTCAAATATAAGCTTAAAGTAAAACTAGAAGGTGATTTCTCTTTGGGTTTCAGTGTCTTTATTGTATAATAAATACCTTTTATTGTGTTAAAAAAAGAGTAAGAAAAAGGGTAAGAGAGGATGCTGGTAATCAAAGGAAGGTCTTCACAACATAATTCAGTGTCCATTGAAGACAATAGGATTGCAGACAATAAAATAAAATTTTTCTTGTTTATAAATATATGTCTTAGTGGTCATTCATGTTCCTTTAATTGCTTTATTTATTTTTCTTAATAGTAATTCGTTCAGATACCTGTCTATTCTTTACTAACAAGTTAAGGTACATGACAGTTTACAGTCTCAGAAAGATTGTGACATAGTTTATTAATATTTCCTAGTCTTTTTAAATATTTTTTGAACTATAATACAAGTTGCCAGAGTATTTAACTTCCAAGATGGCTTTTCATTATGTGGACCTGGTGGAACTTCATTTGTTCTTTAAGAACTTCTCTTTACTTTTGTCTAATTAACTTGATTTACTTTTGCACCATTCTAGCAAGCTTCTTAAATCCTTTGTTATTGAAAAAAGAAAGCAACTTTTTCTTTTCTTTTCTTTTCTTTTTTTCCCCTGCATTAAAATGCTGTGAATATCTTGCCGCTCTGGAAAGGCTTCTCTTGAAGCCATGAAAGAAAACTCTTCAGGCTTGAAAGACTAACATTCGCAGCTATTGTGCCTGATCTGTCAAAGCAATATCTCAATGGTGCAAAAACTTCCATCTGCATCAGAAATCCGTTAGTCAGTGAACTTTAATGGCAGAATGAGCATAATGGCTGGATGAGCTTCTGTACTACTTTTCCTGTTTTCTTTACTTCCTATTATACACATGATGGCTAAAAATATTGACAAAGCATGAATGTGCACTTTATAGAGTATATCCTCTGAAATTTTGAATCAAATTAACACACAAGGCTAAAGGTTATGATACATTATTAATGGCAACTGCAATGAAAAGGTATTAAAAAAATATTAAGGGTTCCTCCCCCTCCACCCCTGAGCACAATGATGACTCAAGCTGCCCTGGAACTCCTCAGGCTTGATTCCTGAGTGCTATGATGAGTAATCTTGGTCATCTATGGGACTGGAAAAATTTTCCTCTTCAATGCAGAAGGAAGCAAACTGATTTGTCTTCTTAGGATGCCTCTTCTCCCTCTTGAACTGCATAGGATGGAGGGAACAACAAAGTGACTTTTGGAAAACATCACAGAAATTGGAAAACATCAGTGCAAAATTAAAGTATTTAGCATCTAAAACCTTTCAGTTAAAGTTCCATACTTTCCTGCTAATGATTGTGCATCAGGAATAGTTCATTGTTCATAAAGGAATGCTTTGACAGATGACAGATGACATAAATATCAAACATCAAATGATGAGTGGATTGGAGGCAGAGGAAGGGTCAAGTAGATTTCTTCCTTGCATTTCCACTTAAGAGCTGGATTCCAGAGACTGTCACAAAAAAAAAAAAAAAAAAAAAAAAAAAAAAAAAAAAAAAAAAAAAAAAAAAAAAAAAAAGGAATTAAGAAAACTGCAAGATTTTAATTTTGTCCACAATGCTCCAATTTTTTTCTTTTAAAACCTCCACAAACTGTCTCAATCCCTCTAAAATCCTCATAGTCTTGAAAACCTTTAAATTATTTGTTTCTTGTTTTCTTTTCATGGAAACATCAAATTATTTTTAAAATTGCTAAAAATATATGACGTTCACGATTGCTACTGAAAATATCTTTGTACAAAGAAATGCACTAGGAAAGTGACATTAAGTTCTATTAATATAAGCAAAGATAAATAGATGAGGTTTCACTCCCTGGTCCCTTTCACCTATGGATTTCTGTTGTTTACAGGTGCAATGGCAGATGGTTATGATGAACAAATATAAAGTATAATTCAGTCATTAGCTTTTCATATCAATGTTTTTGTGGTTTGTGTCAGTTACATTACTAGCACAGTAGTTCCAGCTGCTTGGAAAAAATATAATTATTATGTATTTTACATAATTTAGCTCTTTACATACTGTATAAATATATACTTTCTAAAAGCATGTATGGCAAGTGGCAAGTCATGTCTGTTTTGGGCAAACAGAACTCTCCAGACTATTAGAAGTGTACCATGGAAGTGTAGTTGACTGGATTTTATGCCGCTTGCAACATCAAGACAAACAAAGCATGCACTACTTTGCCACTGCATCAACCTAATTCTAGGAGACACATATTATATGGTTAAATATTTGAATGCTGGGAAAGTGTAGAAATAATAGCTACACATGCAGGTCATTTTATTCAGGAGCTGTCACTAGAAGGACTGACATTTCATAGACACTAGAGTGAAGAGACCAAGTACTGATCCATAAAATTAGACCAAATGAATTGAAATTGATGGACCCCAAAAGATTCAGTGCTTCTGCCTTAACTCTTTCCAATGACTTTTGGCTTAGAAAGTGCATTGACTTTAATACCTACTGTAAGGATGGCTGGATTTAAATTTTAATCATTCTATCCATTTCATAGTTTCATGCTGTCAAATTCTGTTAGACAGTATAACTGATGGTAAATCTAAACCATTCCTTTCTTGCTTTCAGAGATGCCCTCAATGTCAATGGCAATGTACAAGCAGAAGTGACAAGATTGACGTGTGCAAGGTTATCTGTTAGACTACTTAAGAAACTGAAAACTTCCCATGAGACACACTTGAAATGAAATCTCCAGCACTCAAATTAGTTACTCCCATTCCCTTACCTCATAAAATTCTAACATTAACAGGTAAATAATATGTCAAAAAAATGAGCAATGGAGCTGGGGAAGGGTCTGGCGCCTAAGTCTGATGAGGACCAACCAAGGGAGCTACAGTTGTTTCACCTGGAGAAAAGGATGCTCAGGAAGGATCTGCTCACTCTCTACAACTGCCTGAAAGGAGGGCAGAGGAGGTGGGGGTCAGGCTCTTCTCCGTGTAGCAAGCAATAGGACAAGAAGAAATGGGATATCAGGAAAAATTTCTTCACTAAAGGGTTATCAAGCATTGGAACAGGTTTCCCCTGGAAGTGGTTGAGTCAGCATCTCTGGAGGAGTTTAAAGGCCATGTGTTGTGGCTTCTAGGGACATGGTTTAGAAGTGGGCTTGGCAGTGCGGGGGGAATGGTTAGACTCAATGATTGCAAAGGTCTTTTCCAACCTAATGGTTCTATGACATAAGCAGCAGATACCAGTGTGTATATATGCATATATATGTGTGTATGTATTTGCTTTATGAAACCGTACTATGCTTTGGGCCAAACTAAAGGTCAGCATGGTGTGAATTTCATTCAGTCAAATTTCTTAAGTCTAGCAGGCATTTAATTATACTGAAGCACATTTCTAAGTGAAACATTTACTTCAGGAAATGACAAAATGAAGTGCCCTTTGTTTTTATCCCAGTGTAACAACTTAGTGAAGATGTTTCACTGAAACTTAACGTATCATTCTTAAACTATATCTGCATTTTTCATGGAAAATAGGCTTTCCAAAATATTTGCAAAGCACTACTCTAAAAAACATCTAGGACATCACAACGTCTCATATGTTGAGCTACTCTTCATGTGTACGTCCTTGGACAAAAAATTATATGAGCAAGGCCAAAATAGAGTTATGACTCTTTTTTTTAGGCTAACCAGGTAAAAAAGATGGCACAAAATTATTTTTTTATATTTTTCTTCATTTTAAACAAGCAAATGAGATAGAGTCAGGGAAAACAAGTTTTGCACTATCTTGTCTGTCCTCTGAGATTCAGAATAAAAATCTAGATGTCTGGATTTAGTGCTTCAGTACACATAAATTATCGTAAATAAGTGGGATGTCAGAGATTACATGAGTATGTAATGGCTGACAGAGGACAAAATTTTCTCTACTTCAATCACATAAATAAATACAGAATACGTGCCAAATACTTTATTACTATTGCTTTTCTTAATATAGAACCTTTTTCATACATTGAGAAAGTCGAACAGTTTTCAGCATTAATGTTAATTTTAAAAAATAGAACTTGATACATGCTACGTAAGCAGTCTTAAAATACAGTTTTCCGCTCTTCTGTGTCACCATCCCATGCCTGTTTTCTTTGCTTTTCAGCCAGTGCACAATTCCAATAAATGCTTCCTAGTCTCTCTTGAAACTGAAAAATGTGTTTACTCCCTCCCCATTCAAATAAACTTGCAATTTGAATGGAATCTTATGAATATACAGTCTGAAAAATGTGACATTAAATGATTTATTTTTTACAAAACTTATGGCATATACCATGTTGTTAGCTGGTTAACTCAGTTAAAATGGAATTTACGCATGAAATACGGAAACAACAGTGAATTTGAAAGTGAGATTTTCTTGTTAACTATGTAAGAACTTCAGACATACTTTTCCCATCTTCAGCTGAAACTAGGAAGTATATCTTCAGAGGATCACTAATAAGTTGGAAAGGAACCTGGAAAGATCATCTGGTCCACCTTTTTGTGGGAAAAGGAGCTTAGGTGAGATTTCCCAACATCCTCTCCAATTACATCTTGAAAAACTCCAGTTATGAGGAGACTCTGCCACTTTCCTGGACAGGTTGTTCCAGGAAGCATCTGATTTTATAGTAAAAAATTACTGTCTTACGTTGAGGTGAAACCCTTCCCAGTGCGGCTTGTAGTCATTGCCCCTTGTCTTCTCCGTGTGGTCCTTGTAAAACTGCCACCCTTTAACTACTGACTGTTGGGAGGAAAGGGTTAAAACCAGAAGATCTGACAAGGAGGGAATAGTTTCCCTCAAAGTGACCTTACAGCTGGGAATGCTAAGATGTCAGTGTGGGAAAACTCCATGTATTATGTGAGTGTTGTTCATCCTCTGCCTGTTTTGCGAAGCAGAATTCCTGTGTAGAGACTTCTCACAGACCTGCACGGGCTGCCTGCTGGGAGACAGAGATCAGAAAAGCACAGCCTTGAGATGAACTTCCTGGGGAAAAAGCCCTTTGATACATTGGGGCAGGCAGGGCCCCCCCACTCTACTGCCTAGTGGGGTGAGCTGAGCCTAATGGGGAGCCTGTGTCCCCATGTGTCTGTGCTGCCCAGCACCATTAGTGAGGTAACTAAATAAATCTACTCTCTGCATTTCACTGAGGCTTAGTGGTCACTCTAGTTACTGTATGTGGAGATTCACATACCAACCTACTGTGATGAGGTGCCCCCTTGAGTCTTCTTTTCTTCAGGGAGAAAAGACCTATGTCCTTCAGTCTTTTCTCGCAGAGTAGGTTCCCCAGTCCTTTGATCATCTTTGTGGTCTTCCTTTGGATCCTCTCCAATCCAAATAAAATTATTACTACTGGTTAAAGTAAGCTTTCTAAATATATAAAGCTGAATATGAAATAAGGAAGAAAAATCTAATTTTCTGAGGAAAAAAAATGTCCATTTTATTTTAATTAAACTTTAAATGGGATATCTCATAAAGAATTTTAATGAACTGGGAAAAATATTTTCTAGTGGAATTGGGAAATTTGCAAACTAAGTCCGTTACTAAAATGTTTCTTTTCCAATTTCACAATTTTTTTAAAGAGTGTATTTCAAAATACTTATTAGAACTCATTTATAATGAGAAAAACTCCAACTAAAACAGAACTACAAATTCATATAAGTGACTGCGGGGAAAATAAAAATTACTATTCCTTTTCACATTAAAAGCAATAAATGCACTGAAAGATAAATTGATTGTGCAGTGTCCCATGAGTAGTCTGAGAGAAGCAAGAATTGAACCTGCATTTTAGTCTATGACCTTAGCTGTAAAATTATGGAGTCTTGAAACTATATAATTATTAATACAAATGACAAGTTAATTACAGCCATAGTCTCCTCACCACAGTCATCCTTTTGTGTCTCCATTGAGAAGGAAAATGCTAGTTGAGTCTGTCTGAGAATGTCATTCACTTTTATGGACTGTTATTTCCTCCATGTCTTTTAAATCTAATTGTCAAACAGCTCAGTTTCCTTTGTTGAGAACCTCAAAAGCAGTTTGAATGACACTATCAAGGGCAGCAGCAGCAGTTTAGCTGTGGAGTCTATACTGTGCTGCACACTCATGACTGAAGACTAGACAGAGTCGACAAAGTGCATTCTCTTTCATATAAACCCAGCTTTGATTTTACAGGTTGTTTCTTCTCATTTCAGATACAGAAAACACAATTACACAATGACAGCTAATTGCTACACGTAGTTTTGCTTTTAGCTGAGCTTGTTTAACAGAGCATTGTGGATTACTTTGGGTAGAATGACCACAAGGTTAAAAAAAAAGATATAGCCAGTATTGCAGCATGTCTAAAGAATGCATTACAGATCACCATGAACAATAGGAAGTGACAAGAACAAGTACATATTTCTGTAACTTTCCTGATGGCTGACTCCAGCTGTTCTTTCTCTAGTGTGTATAAGGTTCTGTATGTATTATAGACATGAAAAGTACATTTAACAATAAGAGAACAATAGCTGACATTGCTGTGCTGTGCAGAAATGGCTCAATATTATAGAATTCAAAAGAGTAAGAGTATTAGATAATTAGGTCAGGATTTAACCAGTACTCACTGCCTTATGGTTTCTGATTTCTTCTCCTCCATGTTTATCACCCTTCCAACAGGATTGTCATCTTAGAGAAAACGCATCACAGAGGTCTCATGTGCCTGAGTGATGCTGGAGTCTATCACCCCGTTTCTTCCTTAAGTTGAGGACAAAAGTTGTGTCTTCTGAACTGCTTCTGAAAGCACTTTATGAATTAGCTGGGGAAGAACTTAAAGGAGAACACAATCAGAACTGAAAGAGGTTGTACTGAAACAAATGGAATTGGAAAGTCTGCTACTCAGAGGATGAAGAGAAATATGGACACAAATGCTGAGGGGGCTGTTTGAAGTTCCGAGAAGATTGGATTATCTCCAGTTAACCTCAATGGAAAACAAAAGCTGTCTACATTAACTGCCTGAAACATTAGCCATGAAATTCTATTTGTTTGCCTTCAGTCACAGTTTGGGCTTGGTCTTTGTATCATACACTAGTTGAGAGTTTTATCACTTATTACAAGTGTTTGTTCTATTATGATCAATGTTTCGACTATATTGTTTGTGATTTAGTGGCAGTACTAGTTATAGCTCATGGGAAAGAGTTTGCAGAAAGTGGTTTCTGAAAGAAACTTTCTTTGCTAAGGAAATGTTTTTGTATCAGCTGCTATGTCTCTGGCTTCATGTGTACAGTATTATAAACACAGTCTTGCACTTCAGATATTTTTCAGAAGCCAATTTCATTTATTTCCTGAATTTGTCAAACAGGGTTTTAGGAAGATTCATCTTTAAACAAAAACTAAAATATATATAATGCTCCATTTTGCATTTGTTATTCAGGCAATAATTAGTTATCAGAATGAATACAAAAGGATACATAAAATAATGAGAAAAAGCAGGATGGTTGTTTATTATTATTCCCATGTCTATTTAAGTTTGTTTTCCCATTTTGCATAAAATGTACCTTTGTTGGAGATTAAGAACCTGATCTGTATTTTTTTTTCATTTGTTCCTGAGTTTCTTTCAAAAACATGCAGAAAATACACCATAAAGAAAAGTGGACTTGATAGTTTTTAATATCTGTACTCTTCTCCTCACTCTGGTTTAAATAGTATTGTTCTGCCTATTTAAGTCTCCCAGTAAGATATAAGAGGAAATTGTAGCAACGAAAGCACCTTATTTCCATAGGTGTTTGGATTCATTAGAGCCAAACACGGACATGCATTATTACATCCATAAACATATTGGAATTGGTCAAGAATTTACCCAACTAACACACAATGCATGTGAGTGTTAACACAGCAATTAATGTAGGCATTCCTGGAAACACAATATTGCATTCTCTAACATCAATTTCATATTCCAGATAAATGAAATCTACCTTTATAAACTGACCAGCTTATGTGATATGTAACTATAATTATTTACGCCTAAATATTTTAAATATGTTACCAATCAAATTTAAGTTCTTTGCCAAAATCTTATCCAATAATTGGGGGCAGAGAGGATGGTTTATGGCTTTGTTTATTTGTTTAGAAGCTAGTTTTTTTTTTTCTTTTTAAGGGAAAGGGTAGGCTTATATTCATATTTATTTTACTATGTCATTGACCAGAGACTAACATCATTCTCATTTTGCATTGGATTTTTTGTTAGTATTTAAAAAAATTGCATAGCAGTCATGTCAGGTCTTATTACATCAGACACTACATACATAGCTCACCTTACTGATGTAGGCAGATGACTGAATAGACATTTCTATCTGCTAAGATAACTAGTCATAATTAAAAATGTTGCTTAACTTCTTAAAAACCTATATGACCCATTTCCTTTTCCCCAGGTGTCTTTGAAGTGGTTTGTTGGGTTTTGGGGTTTTTTTGCATATGGTACTATCTATCAAGCAATAATACAAGTCATCAGCTGAAGATAAAATTCTAAAATAAATCTTCAGAGATTTTTTTTTAAAAAGCAGTCTCCTAATCCTTCTTCATGTTCCTTAGCTTTTCCCTTCCATTTTAATTTGCAGTATAGATATTTTGATCAGAACAAGCCAACACCTCTGAAGGAAAAATCTCTTAATCATTGACTCATAGCCTCATAAAAATAGTATTAGTAAAAGTTAAAGTCTGACATTTTGAAAATATTTTAATTTTTAAACCTTTGAATGATCAATTTAACTGAAATCTTATCTGATATTTTTGATTTATAGATCAACCTACAGACAGACACAAGTACCTACAATTTTGTTTCCTTGCTCTTGATTAAAAAGTATTAGAAGTGCTGTTCTTCTTTGTCATCAAAATAAGTGACTTTTGAACTTTTCTGGCCTGTTGTTTAATGGCAATCAGTTAGATTACAACGAATGTTACTAAATCCAGTTAAGGTCATATAATGGAGTATAACGTAAAAAGGTATTTCGGCTATTTTGTTTGATTCAACACATACTTTTTACCATAAGAGATTATGCTTTTAGAGAAATAGAGTGGAAAAAGTTGTACCAAAGGGAGGAATTTAGAAAATCAAATTTCGAGAACTAGATACAGATTTTGTTATGTATGGAAAATATGTAGATTTATTCTTTTTTTTTTAAGACCTATGAAATGTATCTGAAAAAACTAAAGACTCTGTTGAGTGGAAAAAAGTTTATAAAATATTTCAGAATGAATGCTGTGGGTTTTTATCTTTCTCTAGCCATTGCAGAAATCTGCTTCCACACATGCCTGCACGTGACTTCACCGAGGCATTTCACAGCTGGCATTTCTTAGCTACCATAGGCCTATGTAGGAGCCAGATTTTCTTTCATAAGCATGAACTCATCTGAGCAATTTGACCTAGGAATGCACTTAATACTTGGGGTACAGATTTAATGTTTCACAAAAATTTTTGTTGGTTTCCTCAGAAAAGTGGAAACAGAAATCTCCCACATCTTTTCATAGAACGGACTCAATAATTCCAAAACTCAGCCATAACAGACTGAGGTTCATGCCCATCTCCTTGCTGTAGAGGAATAAAAACTCATGGGTTTCTTATGTTACAACGTATTACAATCACTACTAATTAGTTCTCCATCAATGGATAAAGAATGCCCTTTAATTGATGAGATGTGTGACTGACCCAAACTAGATGAAAAGTGTGTTTCAAAGAATCACAGAATCATAGACTGGCCTGGCTTGGAAGGGACCTTAAAGATCACATAGTTCCATCCCCCTGCCACGGGCACACCTTGCCCTGGACCAAGTTGCTCAGAGCCCCATCCAACCTGGCCTTGGACACTTCCAGGCATGGGCCATCCACAGTTTCTCTGGGAAACCTGTGCCAGGGCCTCACCACACTCACAGTAAAGAAGCTTTTCTAATATGTAAGTTAAACCTGCTCTCTTACTGTTTGAAGCCATCCTCCCTTGTCCTGTCACTCCAGGCTCTGTAAATAGTCTCTCTCCATCTTTCTTGGAGGTTCCCTTCAGGTCCTGGAAGTCCACAATTAGGTCACCTGGAAGCCTTCTCTTTTCCAGGCTCAGCAATCCCAATTCTCTCAGTCTTAAACAAGACTCTGTAGGCAAGCACTGAAGGTTTGGCCAGATTCTCATCTTGGCATGCTGGATTGCTACTGTTGGCAGCATAATGTAAAATGCAGCAGTAGTTTTTGGAGCAAAAGCCTGAACTAAAAACTGATGTCTGCCATGTGGTTTCCCACACATCTTCCCAAGAGAATGTATTAATATCAGGCATCTGTGAGAAAGCTGGATACCGTATCTAAATATAATTTTTTTCCTCTTTTCCTCTTCATTATCCATTTTATAATGAAAGACATTTTCAAGTTATATACTTTTAAAACCCAACAAACCAACCACCCAACCAGAGGAGCTGGGCTACCATACTGGGGGAAAAAACCTGCATACAGGAACACAGCTGAAGGCTGTACATACTATGGTGATGTATTTTGTACTGTTTTTCACTGCTGTTTTTTTTCATTGCATTGAATGCTTTACACAGGATGCATTTTCACCTTACCTTCTGCATTAAAGTGTTCTCATTGAATCTTTACCTCATAAGACACAACTTTGTCCTTTTGGTCATTATTCAAGATCATTGCTTCTTCTACTGAGTAGATATCCAATAATTGTATTTCTGCACTTCAAACATTTCAGTTGAACATAGTATGACTATAAATAGCAATATCTTAAGTTACCTGTTGTCCTTAGGGACTAGAAAAATCTAATGTAATTGTAATTGTATTAATTTGAAGTAAATTTTATTAAACTCTAAAATTGGTTACAATTGAAAATTGTATACAGACAACCAGAGCACTCTTGCTAAATATTGCAAGCAATAATCCTACATGGCACATTTCTTTAAAGTCTTTTAGCTGTCTCTTGGAGGCATGGGAAACTTTAGCAGTGCAAGAGGAGAATAAATTAAACACCATGCAGTAGCTTTATGCCAAGGGGTTTAGATTCACCTGTGTTTTGAAATGACCTAGAAAGATGACTGAAAAACAGAAGGAACTGGAATTGTTAAGAAAAATATTATATAGGAATATTCACTCTATTCATGAATACAGAATAACGGCTTTTATCTTTTTATCTAAGATAATATCCACATGAAACAACTTTAAGGCAAGATTTACAGTCAGACGATAATTTTTTCGGTGAAGACCTCTCTGCTGTATCTGACATCCCTGTCATTATATTGTATCAATGTTATGTGACATAACAACAATTAGTCTTTTCTCCCTGCTATTAAAATATGGCAGTTTGAAATTAAGCAAGAATTTTTCTTCACTCTTGGGTAGTTCATCATCTGAGCTAAATCAGTTATTTATGTATTTGCCAACTATGTAAAATCATCGATATAATGATGGTCTTCCAGTAATCTGAGAATTAGTGCAACCAAATGGAAGCGTAGGAACGTAAAATCTGAATAGCCAAAAAGGAAAAGCAGGAGAAAATAGTGAAAACAAAGAAATATGTACCCTAAGGTCCATCAAACATGTAGCATTGCCCTTTTTGTCCCAGACACTTAGGAAAAATAATGAAGTGTGGGGTCTTTCCTGAAGAAACCAAATATTAAGAATGATTTAAAGGAAAAAAATTTAAACTAGGAATTTACTCTTCATTGCAATTCTGAAAGAGAATAATGAGGAAAGAAAATATCATCAAAGGTCAAAAAAAAAAACCCAAAAACCAAGGGATCTAAAGTATCTTGAATTGGTAAGTAGAGAAGAGACTGGAAGAAGAAGACTGAGTTCAAAAGGTTGACATTTCCAGATAAGTCCCTTTTGGACCATGGACCCTTCCTTTCCTTTTCTTTCTTTGTCCCTTGACATAATCTGTGTGTAGGGAAGCAAGGAAATTGGGAAATGGAAAGGAGGAAGGGCAGAGGACGGAGGGATAGAACAGAATCTTAGAAATGCATTGAAGAACTGTTGACTTAGAGGTTTCCAGAGTAAAGGATTAAAAAAAAATAGCTGATCATTAAGTTTCTACACTGGTATTGTGAAGTAAAATATTTCCTTTAGATTTATAAATTATTTTTTATTTATTGACTCCATATATGTATGCTTTCATGAACTCTTCATCTTTTAACGTCATAAAGTGACTTTAAAGAGAAAGTTCTGAATGTTTTAACTATCACATTCCTTATTTTGATTATTTTAAGGTCAGACAGTATATGTATCAGTTCTTGTATATTTTATACTATTCCTTATCTATATTAGTCTTTTCTTCTCTGTGAGGCCTCTTGCTATCAGTTACTTTCATTATGGTCTATTATTCATTTGCATATTCATAATTTACTCTTGTATTCATCAAAGATGTTAGACCAGCTATTCAACTGCACCATTCTTCCTCTGCCTGCCTCCTTTTTCTGCTTTTATGGTGGTTATATTTATGCAATGTCCTACAAGAGATTTTTGAAGCTCAAAAATGTGATTGGAAGTGCAGCAGAATTAATCAAAAAGATACTACAGTGACATATGATAGTGTTTTGCTTGAAGGTGCCAGTCACCTTGAAACAAAATCATTCATGACCTATTATGCATTTGAAGATTCAGATGGCACTTTTTCCTTTGTTTTCTTTATGTACACTGGGCTGAGTAGAATCAGCTGGTAGAGGCTTTTTTGTGTGATAAAACCAATGCAAGAGTTGGAGCCATTGACCAAATCTCCTTCAATAAACTGGAATTTTACAGTTTATCAGGTGGTTCAATTTTTAAATCTACCTGTTACACAATAAAAGCAGCTTGTAAAACCTCTCAGTTAAGAACTGATCTCAAAACAGCTTCAGATGCCTCTGTTTCCTGAAGACACTGATCAGAACACAGAATGAGACAATCATCAAATAGCGGAAAACCATACACACACCACTTGTTTTTCACTAGGAAAAATGTAATTCTTGTTATTTCAAATGAGTATGAGAAAACAACTACTATAAAAACATCACAAAGGGAAAAGTGCCATCTGAAACTTCAAATGCATTAAAGGTCATGAATGATTTTGTTTCAAAGTGACTGGCACCTTCAAAGTAAAAAAGTATCATGTATCACTACAGTACTTTTCGTGGGGGCTGGGAGGGGGGAAGGAGCCATTAAACTGCTTCCGTTTCCATGAAAAGGATGCCTAATTTGATCTTTGCAGAGACATCCTTATAAGAATAGGGAAATTTAACATGGTAGTTTATTGATGGCACACCTGCTCATTTTGAAATTGTTCTGTGAATTGCAACAACATGAACTGACATAATACCATGCTGATCATTTAATTTTGTGAAGTAATACAGCTCTGCCTAGTTGTATGCAATCTGTTCCTTTCACTTTTCTTGTTATACTGGGAGATAAAAGAGATTTCTGAATGAAGATTTATGATTCTCTTGCTCCTCAGGTATTGTCTTTATCCATTTTCAGACCATTACAAAATAAGTCAATGACAGTGATGACGTATCTGGAATTTTTAGACGAAAACATTTACAGTCTGTCTGTTTAAAAATTTATGTCAATCACTATTTTTGCACAATGCTGTTATTTTAAAGGCATTTAAACTTGAGGCGGGTGTCCCACTTTTTTTCTTAATTTTTTCTTTTTTTTTTCTATTTTCTTTTCTGAACAAGAAAGCACATCTGAAAATTTGCGAGATATATTTATTATACCCTTACACATTGACCCTTATATCTGCCTCAGCCTTTTCACATACAGAGTTGCTGCCTCTGCATTTTTTACAAGAATGGCAGAAAACAAGCCTAGCCAAAGAAGACAGAATGCTTCTGGGAAAAAAATTCAATTGCTAAGGATGTTTATTTGCAGGTACTGGGAAAATTACATGCTTTTAGTGAGCTACTTGGAGTAATGACTGCTCAGAATTCAGAGTAAATTTTACTAGATGAAACACCTACTTTAACAGACAGGTTTTACCAGAATGGTTTATAAAAAGATGGATCAAATGTGCTGTGAGTTAGAGTAGGAAGAAGAGGCACTAGTGTATGTACATATTGCAGTTCTAATGCAATACACTGGCACAAAGAGGTCAGTACCCAATGAAAATAGAAAATTCACAACAGAAGTCCAGGAACAGCTGAGGCATGTGGAATGGGAGAAGTGGATGTATACAGACAGTACCAGAGCCCAGGGTGGGTACTCCAGAGAAGAAATGCTTTTAAAAGACTTCAATTTCCCCTGTGATGTTTAAGGGAAAAGTATTATTATTTGCTAAACCTTTTGATTCTTGCTTTTTCTCCTATGTTTTCTTTAGTGGTGTTGTAGTAGACAAGCTACACTTGACTGCTTGAAGAAAAAAGTCAGGCAACCCTTGAGTCTAAGGTTCCTTTTGAACACCATCCTTCCTCTAAGACATCTTGACTTCAGATTCCAGTATCTTGAGAAAGGGGATGGCCTAGAGCATTTACTCTAGCACTGTCTCTATCTGGTCAAGGGTTGGATTCAGTGACATAACTTTTTCTAATCAGAGTTGACCTAAAAAAAAAAAATAACAATAAACCAGTGTTTGAACAGCAATTCCTAAATGTTAGTTCATGGAAGACTGCAGCAAATACAAATCTGTTTTATATCTCAATGCAAAAATTAATAAATTTGCCCTTTTTCTTTTTGGTGATGATTTTCATATACTCTGCCAAAATACTTCCTTATGGGTCAAAATTTCTTGGCATTTGTGGTACCAGGTTTTTATGTGTCTTTCTGATAAAAATAGATGGCCCTCAACTGTCTGTGTAATTTATATTTTTTTCTGTTTGATGGATGAGTCTTGTTAGTTAATTTTGATGGGCCCCAGAAAATCACTTAGAGACATTGCTATGAATCAACCATTAGAAGAGTTTGGTTCACTTTGTCTTCTGATCTCTGAGTCCAATACTTCAGTCCCCTCTACACTTCAAATTATTTCTCACCTAGCATTGCTAGTATTTGCATTTTTCCTGCAATCTTCCTTTTCAGGACGTCATAATCTTGTACACCAATTCCATAATTATGTTTTGTGGTGAAAATAAACAGGCTGGACTCTTGCTCATATCTATATAATCTCTCACAGTAATACCTCAGTGTTATGTATGGCTTCTGCATGCTGCAAAGAACACTTCCAAACACTTTTATGCAGAGGTGCATAAAAACACCAACATCCTTCCACTGTTTGATTATTCTCCAGTATTTTATGTCCTGATAAGAGTATCAGACATTGCAAAAATACATAGTTTGGCATGAATTCCAGGGATGAAGCAAGTACTCTCTTCATGGAACTAATCTGTCTGCCTGTTAGGGGTTGTGCAAGATTGATACAGAGAAAGCCAAAAGCAGCAGAATCAGTGAGGAAAAAGTGCTGAAGGAACAAGGTTGGGGAGGAGAACTGCATTATTCTCATGAGCCTGGTGTGATGTCAAAACTACTAAGCATTAAAGACTGTAGGAGATTGCACCACCCACAAAGTATCAGTGAAAGCTGTCAGGCACACAAAAAAGACATAGGGAGATAGGACATGATGAGAGCATGCTGAGACAGTCTGCTTTTTCCAGAAGCAGTAAGGGAATGAAAATACAGCAGCCAAGGCAAAGTCACAGAAACCATGCAAGGAAATACTGAAATGAAGAATTATACATGAGAAATATATAGAAACTTTATTATTCAAAGAGAAATATATAGGGAGATTATTCTTTGGTCCCTCTGCTATTTACCCTAGATAAAGTAATATATATATATGTATATAAAATATATATAATATATGTTGTATAATCCTTTGTTCTGTAGATTCCATGTCAATAAAAAGTTTACACTATTAAAGGTTTCAATGAGGAATTCCTCGGAAATGGCAGATGCAGCTGTAGCGGGTTGAATTTGCAAACCAGGCAGAAACACCAAAAAAGTGTAGTGGTTTTGGTTTGGAATATGGATTACTTACTGACTTTTTGTGTGAGATAAAAAAATTAAAAGAAACAAAAACAAAGCAGGCNGAAGCCGCCATGTTGAAAAGTGTTCTTGTTCAGGCTTTATAATAAAGAAAGCCTCGCTCTCTTTGTGCTGCTGGCTGCATGGTGTTTTCTTCAGTTCAGCACGAAGTGTCCGGGCTGCAAACAGGAGGCTCTGCTGGCTTTTGCTGACTCCGCCAGCTCCGCCCTGAGCAGAAAAAGGGACCCGCCGGTCCCGGGAAAGCCACGCTGAATAAGTTTAGCCGTAAGGCAGTTCATAGCTGGCTCCAGCTACCTGCAGCTCTAGGATAGTTCTCCTCACTGGTGACCCAGAGTTCGTGCTGCGGCGTTGAGAAAAAGGAGAGAAAGAAAGAGCCAGGGGCCCCGGCCCGGCCGGGCCCGGAGCCCCCCCCTCACCTTCCCGCAGGCCGGCCGGAACGAAAGAGAGCGTCCCGCCTTTTCCACGTGGTTTAAATAGGTAAATTGCGAGAAGCGTCATTAGTCCAAAAAACTGTCCATCAACTTAAGGTCAACCCACAACAGCAGCATAACAGATCACATTAGGTTTACAAGAAACAGAGATTCAGCATTGTACTAGTTTGAAAACAAACCAGTGGGAGATCACGAGTCACAATTATAATTTAATAGGAAAATTAAAATAAATGCAATAGTACAAGAACACTGGCAGAGTCAGGATACAACCTGAGACCCTGTTAGTCAGGGTGGTGGTAGCAGTCCAGATGAAGTGGTTCTGTTGAAGCAGTGATCCTGCAGAAGGGTCTGGTCTTCACCTGAAGGTCTAGTGGTAGCTCTTGTCCCCTGAGAATCCAGTACATAAGAGCTGCTCATGCTGTTCCAAACCCCAGATTACATCCAGGTGGGAATGCTTGGCTCCTCCCCCTGGGCGGAGCATCTCACAATGGGCTGATGTAATTCTGTGAGTCATGCGGTGGGTCCTTGATTGCTCATTAAACAGAGATAGCCCCCAGAGGGAGTTATCAGGGATGAGCCATGGTAGGAGATAAGGAGCACTGCCCCACCTGCTTTAACAGCTTGTGAAGATGTTAATAGAATACATGCTTTTGGTTACATCTTACATGGTAACCTAGGGCAAGCTTTGAAGTACCTTACAATTGGATTATCTCAAACTGAATCTGGTGGCACAAGTCTGGGATTTCAAAGGAAAAGTCCTAACAGAAAAACACCTAATAGCAGATGTCAACTGAACAAATGCCAACTGAATCCTAGCTGTCAGCTCAGTCCTCAGTTTTCATTGTTTTTAGTATTTTGATAAGATTTAGATGTGTTTTCAATGGAAAATGGCAGACTATTCCACCTCAGTGCTCACCCTAGTCCCAGAAAAATATCTTGCAGTTCTCCACCAGTTGATCCAAGTTTTTGAACATCTCAAGAAGCAGCGCTTTAGAAATATCTTGTCCATAATGGACTGAGTGGAAAATTTCCAGGTATCTATGTGTTTTTCACTAACAAAATGAAGCAAATCGTAATTTTGAAAGATTCTGCATCTACTCATAGTTTTGGTACTGCTGGGAAGTTTCAATTGTGCAGCATTCTGCACCAGTTCAGCCACCAAGAGCTGCTTGGGTTGAAAGGCCTTCAGGAGGCCTTCAAGTCCAACATCCTGCCTAAAGCAGAGCCAGATAATAAACCAGGCTGCTCAGAGCTTGAAAAGATGGGCTTGCACAACTTCTCTGGGCAGCCAGCTCAAATGTTTCACTGCACTCAGGGTGGAATAACTTTCTTGTATCCAGTGAGAATGATCCATGATTCAATTTATTCCCATGTTCTTTTGTCCTTCCACCAAACATCACTGTAAAGAGTCTTTCTGGGTCTCCTTGGTACTCTTGAGGGAGGCAGGCAGCTATTTGACGTCCTGAAGTTCTCTGTTCTCCAGGATCAATGAGTCTCAGAGCCCCAGCCTCTCCTCATAGGGCTAGTGCTCTAGCCCCAAACATGTAGGGGGCCTTGCACTTGTTCCCATTTGTGAATGCCTTTCTTGTACAGTAGAGACAGGATTTGAAGGACGCAGGGTGCTGGGTAGACAGGGATAATCCCTCCCCTCAATTTCCCAGGACAGAGCTGGGTATCTTGCATGGCTCATGCTTAGCTTGCTGCTAACCCAGACCCCTAGAGCCTTTTCAGCAGAGCTGCTGCCCAGCTGGGGGTCTAAACCCATATTTACTGAAAAACTTATTATTATTCCTTCCCAGCTGAATAATTTTTAATTTGTCCATATTGGATTTCACAAAATTCACTCCTTTGTCTAGGTCCAAGGGACATAGCATTTTGGAAACATCCTTACGATCCACACTTACACAATGAAACAACAATGCATATTAGAAGTCATTTTGCAAAAACCAGCATTGCCAAAACCCTGAACTCCTTCAGAGCTTGGTGTTTTACCTGAAATTAAAATTCAGAAGAGCTTATGCAGCTTTTGAACATGCAAAGACTTCTCTCGGAGACTGAGGAGCAAAACCAATTCTTTTAAAATATCCTAGAGATAGTTTTATAATTTGGAGGAGGAATAGAGTAGGTCTGTGATTTCTGAGTATTTGAAATAACAGTGCAGGCTTTGGTTTACACCGAAGCATGCTGGTATCAGTGAATTTTTATTCAAGCTCACAAAGTACACAGCTGGCAAAAAAAATGTTTGAAAGAGTCTCTTACCTCCCTTAGGAAAGATGGAACTGTATAGAAAGCAAGAGCTGTACCAAACAACACTGATTCCTGAATCAAATTGTATCATCATTAATGTCTCTTCTAGACTTTATTAGCAATGTTTTAATAAATTTGCTTATGCTGCTGCTGGTAAACACTTCTGCAATCTGAACTGTGAGCATACGGCCAGAAGAAGTTTACTCAGCAAAGAGATAACAATGACACTTCGTGCTCTCAGAATTTGATTGAATACTCACTCACAGTTGCTCTGCTTTTCATTTAAGTAGGAAAATTACAAATCAAAATTAGCTCAACCGACAAATGGGTGAGATGATTATTTTATTTTCTGTCCACTGCTCGAGTCTGATCCCTGAAAAAAGGGAAATGTCTAGGATGCATACGGGTTATACACATATTTGCTGTTTCTTAAACTGAACTAAAGCTTGTCTTGTGGATTAAGAGATCCACACCCCTGCAAACACAAACAACCTTTAATCTGACTTTTAATGTATGAAAGGGAGCACAAAATCTGAAGGATCTAAGTTGGTAAATTCAAAGGTTTAATGCTGCAAGAAGCACATTTCTGACTGTGCAGAGCACGTATCTATGTCACTGCCTTTCTCAGTCTCTCTTCCCTGCTCTCTCACTCTTTTATCATCACACACCCAGACATAGTTTCTTCTAGAAAAGATGTGCCTTACACGACAAATAGCGGCCACACTGTTTGGAAACCAATCTGGAGAACATTTTATTGACGTTTTCTGTGGCGGTGGCCCATGTGCCTTCTGGCCCGGAGTTGATCTCCTGGGTCCGATATCCGCCCAGAGACAATGATTGCATGGATGTAGAATCCATTGAAAGCAGCTCAGGGGCTGCAGAGGGCACATCAGTCACCCCAGAAGGNAGCACAACTAGCACTGCTGATTTTACTAGGACGACTTGTGGCAATAAAATACACGTGGGAGTATTCTCAAAGCTCTGTTTTACTGAAGCACTTGGATCCTTCAGCAAAGAAACAGAAGCAGGTGAGAATGTGTTCCAGCATGCTCGGAAGCCACTTGGGGGCACTGACATCTCTACAGGTCTCTTAAGAAAAAATATTTTCTGGAGAAGTTTATGTGTTAGGAGAGAGGAAAGGAAAGATTTAGCTGGCATCTGTAAATACACAGCACATTGAAAAGAGGCCAGAAATAAACCACTGGCCCTACTCTGCTCCTTTTATAGATCAGTGCTGACTCAATACAATTATACTCACCCTATAGTGACATAAAATGAAACTCATTGAGTCTCAGGACTTTACCTCTAACTTCATCATAATTTCTGTCTTCATACAATCCCAACATTTCTCCTTGGTTAATCACTGCAGCAGGAGATCTGTCCTATCTATAAAATAATTGGAGCCTGAAAACCTTTTTTGACTCCAAACTTCATGTTCATTCCAAACATTTTAGAAATATATGTTTTAGAATTTGCTAAAGAAATTTATATCCTAACATGTTTCTATTCTTTTGTTTTCAATTGGTCAATTAATGGGAAAGGAAAAGTGACCTTACAGTCTTCATTGCCCATTTCAGTTCTTTTAATGTCTGGGTATTGACTGAACATCTTATGCATTTCAATAAATTTACACTCTGGGTAAAATGAGGAGGCAGAAAAAAAAAAGATTGTTTGTAGCTCTGTGGGGTTATTTTTCCACTTTAAATGTAATTCTCTCAATGAACCTTGAACACAAATAAACTACTAGATAACAGTAATGTGAATGTGACTTAAAACATGAAATAAAATTATTTTCTGACTTCTTGGTAGTCTCATTAAAATAAAATTATTTCAGTAGGATATTGTGCAGCACATTTATCCACAGCTCCCAAAACAATTTTGCCTGTCTGATTATTCATTCAATAACTGAGTATGTTTTTAATAGCATTTTAAAAAGCACTTTCACCTTGTAATGTTCCAATTTTTTTTATTTAAAAGGAGAAAAAAAAGTTTTTTAAAAATTTTAAAACAAATAATCTATATCACTATATACAAAAGTGTATTACTACATACAAAAATTTGTTACCACAGTTAGGGCAAGATTTTTAAAAAGACAGGAAAATTCACCCAGAAATAACTTGTTTGTTCACATATTCTTATATTCACTTTCAGAAAATATACTGGAGACTAAGTTTGCAGAAAATAATATTTTTGTTAGACCATATTTTAAGTTAGTATTACAGGCAGGGGAAGCAAATATTAGACTAACATATTTTTGGTTTTATACAGGATAAATGATTCAATAAGCTAAATTATTGCAGAAATGTGTCCAGTCAAAACTAGAAAATATATCTTGATTCTCAAAAGCAGGTATCTCAATGGACTGCAAAACACCTGCAGTCTAATGGCTTTGAGCCATTTCAGATTGAGCACCTCTCCTATTAAGGAAGGCTGCGAGTATTGGGATTGTTTGGCTTTGGGGTGACCTAATTGTGGCCTTCCAGTACCTGAAGGGAGCTGAAAAGAAAGATGGCAAGTGACTTTTTACAAAAGCCTGGAGAGACAGGACTAAGGAGAACAGCTTCAAACTGACAGAGAGTAGGTTTAGATTAGCTGTGAGTAAGAAATTCTTTCCTGTGAGGGTGGTGAGGCCTTGGCACAGGTTGCCCAGAGAAGCTGTGGCTGCCCCATCCCTGGAAATGTTCAAGGCCAGGTTGGATGGAGCTCTGAGCAACCTGGTCTAGTGGAAGGTGTCTCTGCTCATGGCAGGGATGTTGAAACTACATGGTCTTTTAGGTCCCTTCCAACCCAAGCAGTTCTATGATTCCATGATTCTATGTTTGTAGAATGGGGAAAATAGAGGTACTTCCTGGCAAAAAAACACTGTCAATCACATTTTTATCCTCATGAGAAAGAAACTTCTGATTTCAATATTCTGTTAAAATCCCATTTGGTTTGTGACTGTAGCAGAATGCTCTCTTTGTGACTAGTCATTTCTGCATTTCAACATATATTAAATTAATAGTGATTTCACCGTAATTGCTACTTTTCCTTTAGCTGTACTGGCTTCAGCAGCATCTTATTGTTATTGTCAGTTTTGACACGCATGAATTTAGAAGCTACAGTAAAGGTAAAATTATAGTAAGAAATGCTAAAGAGATTTTAAATGCTCGTCTTTATACCCAACTTTTTTTTCTCTTCCTGGGAAAAGCTTTCATAATTCATCATTAAATCAAGTGGATCAATTTTTGCTGTAAGTGTACACTAAATGTAAAATCAAAGTGTTAGCAAAATTTTTTTTACCCGGTTTTATTACAAATAAAAGTTAAATGCTTGCTTCTGTTCCTCCATGTATGAAAAATGGATATAAATACACAAGTACACATACAAAAATGTTTGTAAAGCATGCATACATGCACACACATATATAAAAATGTTTACATGTGTCTATCTTATCATTCTAAAATTATATGCTCCCTCTCCTAATTGGGTCTATAATGCGTGGAAAATAAACATCTACTTTTGTAGACAGTGCTATTAATAAACTATGCAAATTGTAATAGAGATGTCTCTGTTGCAATTTATAAAATTCTGCAGTAGAAAAATCTATACACAGTGGGAAAACTGAATTTCCATTTATCTTATTTTTACTAATTGAAATATTTCTGAAACAATGGCTTTCTGGATAGTAGCTGCAGTTAAGATAGCCTTCTCTCCTGGGAAATAGCAGTGGTACTAATTAACATGTTTTCAAAAACCAGACTGTTGACGGAGAGCTGCAAGAGCAGAAAAAGGTTGCTAGGTACCTGCACTCAGAAGACCTGAATATTTTATTCTTTGGGAAAAATATGTTGCAAAGATTTCAAGCACTGGCAACTTTCCCTGCTGAGAAATTTATTCTTCAATGACTGGAAAACATTAATTTAAATCTTTTTAATGAACTAATGGGTAATGTAAAGCACCTTATACTTTAGCAAAATCATTTTTTAATCAAAGAGTGTAAGTTTAATTGGCTAATATTTGAGCTACACTTTGTACATCAAAAGCTGATCATTAGTATTACCACAGATGAATCCCAGCTAAATAGATAGCATTTAATATTTATTGCAGTTTTCTCTCTCTTTTTTTTTTTTTTTTTTTTTTTTTTTTTTTTTTGCCCNTTTTTTTGTCATCATGGCACCTGTTGTTGGTGTATTTTAGCCTAGCTTCTTCCCAAGGCAATGTCCATTACAAGTTCCATACCCATGTGTATATATACCAATAGAAATGCATACTTCTATATTAGAGCATTGAAATTTTGTGTACATGTACACCTAGTACCAAATGGTGGAACTGTTTTTATACCTTAACATCATAGAGAGATCTAAAGAGCACGTAGGGTTTGTAAAATGGGCTATTTTCCAGGTTTGAAAAACAATCTCATATGAATGAGATGTAGGTTCATGTTCTTTGTTTTAGCTGCATCCTGAAATAGCAGCCTGTACTATAAACCTTTCTTGTGCATTCATCGGTGCTCTCCAGGAACCTTCATGCAGGATGGTGTGCCAGAAACTCCCTCCATTTTGCAAAGGACTCTGGTTCATCAGCATTTATACAGCTGTTACAAAATTATACAGTGAGAGAAGCAGGATTTCAACAGGTGAGACAGAACGTAGGAGTCCATTGACCAAAAAGGCCCTATGTGGTGCTGAAGGTCAGACAGTGAAAATACAGATTTTTGGCAAAAGCTGATAACATCAGCATGTGAGAATAGTCTAGTTCAAACATAAATATGTTTTTTTCTTTTTTTTTTCCTCTCTACACTAAGAAGATGGAAAATTTAGCAAAGAGGATATGCAAACAGGGCACATTAGAATGATATTCCCCTCCATTACAGTCTGTCCAGCACTTGGATAATGAGCAGCAGTTCACCACAAATTGTGCTGGTGAGTAATTCACCGCGATTAGCACCATTCTGTGGTAATCACCAGAAAGCCTTTAATTAGCTTATTTTTACTACTCTAAAAACACAAATTAATTGGCCACCATTGCATGGCTTTATCTTGTTATCCTGTGGGGGTTGGAAGCCTAAGAACAAGTTAACTGATGCCAGCCTTGCACACGGAGAACAGAAATGCGGTCTCTTGATGGTTAGGTGTGTCCCCAGAGCAGGGCAGTGTGTTCCTCGAGCAATTTCCCTTACTCTTACAATAGCCTATATGTGAAGGAAATCACAGGTTTAAATTTACCCCAGTTTCTCATACTATGAGAGACATATCGAAACATTTATTGAACTGTCAGGAAGTCGTATTAAGGCAGATGAGACACTCAACAAGGAACCTTGTAGACCTGATAATAATTTCTAAAATGCAATAAATATATTTATTTTCTTCATGACAAATGTTCTGCTCCTCTGAGGTACTGAGCACCCTCCATCTCCACAGAAGTAAATAAAATGTAAATGTGCCCCACAATGTCAATTCATCCACTTGTGTTTGCTCTAGGCTCAATGCAGGCTTTTTTCAGCTCTAACTAGACTAGAATAATAATTGTCATCATCCTGTTATCCCTGTGCCATAAATTAAGAAAACCTCGCCTGGCAGTGGAGAAGCTCTGCAGCTTTCAGCATATAAAGAGGAAAATGAATTGAAAGAGACCAAAGACGCAGAACTCTTGTCAAATGTGTCTGAATTGATATAAGTTGTGAGCTACAGCTGCTAATCCAATGAACCAGATGGTATCAATTGTCAAACCAGGTGCAGGAAACGAGGTTGTTATCCCTCCTACAAATCAATTAGATCAGCATGAAAAATTCGTAAATGAACTTCCCACCAAACAAACAAATTGTACCCAAAACTGTCTCAGGTGTTCAGCTGAGTCATGAATGATTGGTCCTTTTGCAAGTGGCAGCTGCCATTTAAAGCTCTTTATTTCTTTTATGAATAAATCTACCAGAATTTAATTTTCAACTCCAATGCATCATTGGAAACTGATTGATCCAACACCTTTCCTTTTACTGATCCATGCTAATTGGAAGTGTCAGAAAGCATGAAGTATGCCATGGAACTATCACCAGCTTCTGCCACACAATATTTCAGTAGGCCTTATATGTCCCAGTACACAAGTAAGTTTCTATTTCACTTAGGAGAAAGCCAATCCCAAAATGGTGTTTCTATAAAATTAAGGGCAATATTGGTTAATCATGTTTCGGCTAACACTTTGATATTCTTTGTTATGAAATCTGATCTGCCTTTTTTTCCAAAACAATACTCAGTATGCAGTGGGTTTTGTAAGAGGCTATGAATATTGGTGGGCTGCTAGAGCTGGCATGAGGTTGTTTAGTGGAGATATTTGGGATTATTCCAGGGTAGTGGCGAGAAGGGAACAGATACATTAGATCAAAGTGATTCCCCCTATTTTTTCTGAATTCTGACAGGAGGAAGTAGATTTTTAATGGAAATGGCCAAGAATACCCATAAATAGCTTTCCCCTCAAGGGACCATCTTATTAGATATGATCTGTAAATGGTTTTCTAGTCAAACATATATAACAGTACTCTTGAATACTTTATACACATGTTAGCTACCCATACACATTTAATACATTAATCACATGTATATCTATATATTTATATTAGTTACATTAAAATATTCTTTCTGCTTATATCTTCATTACTTTTTCAGCTAGAAGAAAACGTAGAAACAGACTTATGTTGCATCCTGAGCTGGAATTAAAATGTATGCGAGTGATTCATAATCAAACAAACCCTCTCTCTTGTAAGCACTTCTAGAAGACAGAATGTAAACAGGAGAAGGAGAAATGCACTGAGAGGATTTTCTCTACACTTAAATGCTCTTACACAAAACGGACTACCACTGGGTTAGACTGAAGCAGAGTTCTTCCATTAAACTTGCATTCTCTAGCTGAAAGTTAATTAAGAGCGTTAAAAAGGTTTAGCAATCAGAATAAACATGTGCAAAGCAAGATGGTTCCCCAAAGAGGAAAAAAAATCAGGAAATCGGATATGAAGACATCGTATATACCTCAGAATACGTGTTGCATGATAATGAGCAAGGGGAAAAAACACCAGTGAAGTTGAACAACCTAAGACAATTATATTACAATTTCTTGCACTCGTAAAGGTTCCATAGCTAGAATCCTGTTCTGGTTTTTAAGTCTCTGTTTGTCACAAATCCCAGAATGCAAAAGACTTCAACCAAATAAGCCTGAGCCAAACACTTACAATTTTTAAAATTTCATGCTGCTTAAAGCATAGATTAAGGTATGATTCTTAAATGCTCTGCATGCATTATCCCAAGAAACTAGAAGTAGTTTTCTGTTACAGGGAAATGTGGGATCGGATATTATCAGAAAAAAAAATCAAAGTCCAAAAAATTGCAAATTACATCACTTAGACATGTAGAGGCAAATACTTCACTGAATATGAGATGAGAAAAATTTAACCTGTATATTTTCCATAGGGGCACTTATAATAGTGTAACAAGTATAAAGGAGAAAATAAAGTAGTGAAGGGTAATTTTCAAGGATTTGTTTTACTGGATAGTTCAGTATATAAATGATAATAACTGCTGTGTAAATTGAATGAGGCAAATACGGCTGTATTTTAACACGGAGACCATCATCAAAAAAAATAGGAGCAATCATACTTTGAGCCTTTTGGTTAGGAAGATTTTTAATTATTATTTAAGGTATGAGCAGATGCACACACATTTATTTTTCTATTATAAGAGCACTAAATGTGCATATGATTTTATCATGTTTCAATCTTGCTAAAAAATCAAAGAAATTTAAAAAATTATATTTCTGCTATAAAGATGCTTATTGTACGTCAATATATTTATAATTTTGTGGCAATTTCAATAAAATCTCTGGAAGCTTCTAGTGTTTTACACACAAAAAAATGTTGCACCTGTTTTCTGAATGAGTTATTACTTAAGATACCAACATGGTGAAGAAAATTAAGCAAGGATTATATGCTGATATGTGTGTACAAGGGAAGAAATACAATTTTTACTACTTTCATATAATAAACTGTCACTGATTGGATCTTTAGATTCCTCTTGATAAAAGGCAATATTCAAAATATTTATAGGAAAGGGAGTACTACAGCTAACAAAGGCTTCATGAATATTAATAAGGTCAGGAACTGAAAGCCCATTCCCTCATTGCTGATGGTAAACCAGAAAACATTATCTGGATAAAAGAGAATATATGATATATATATTATCTATTGTGAAGTTTTGTGGTGATGCATCCCCTCCCTCTCCAGGCCCCTTCTCCAGCAGCATTCCCAGTGCTGGAGTTCAGAGAGGATAGGCAATGAGCACTTGGCCATGGGGCTCCTGGGAAACCCAACTCAGAACAAAGACAGCCCAGGCACGTCCTGAGACCTGGGCTTCACAAACCAACTATTTCGTGACTTTTCTTCTAGGAAATTTTCATTATTTTTTACAATCATTTTTACATCATAACCTAAACAGGAAGCAAGGCCCTCCTTGTGTTGAGATCCTAGTACTAAAAGTATTTTCATGACAGATGCAAGATATACATTGAATTCTTCCACAGGCATAAGAAAGGCTATATTTTTAATCCTATGGAATGGTTAAACATGGATAGGAAATTTAAATGCTCAGTCTTCTACACAGAACATTCATTCTATGCATACATAACAGTTCTTATGTTTCTATGGGGCTTTCAAGATAAAATCAACTACCTACAGACTTTTAGGTACACAGGTGATAAAAGAATGACAGAATCATAGATTATGTTGAGGTTGGAAGGACCCATAAGGATCATTGAGACCAACTCAGTCCCTGCTCCTTGCAGGACTAGCTAAAACTAAACCACATGAGTAAGAGCACTGTTCACTCACTCCTTGAACTCTGGAAGAAAGTTTTACTTCCTTACATCTGTGAATGTAAGAAGTTCCTTCTCAGTCCTGGTTTAAGTGTCCATATAATGTTGAAGTCAAGAAAATATAAGGAATATGCATTGTATTGACAAGAATTTGTGTTGGTTCTGGGATGGAATGGAAAATATATCCCTCTTTAATTCTCTCAAGACAAAGCTAACACTGAACAGTTTCTTCCCATGTCAAACTCATAACTTGAGCTGATTACTCAATGCAGTAATTTAGTGACTGAATAATTGGAACCGACTGATTTATTGATTCAATTTTAAATGTGCCCATTATTTGATCATTGTACTGTTCATATTTAATTAGCTAATAAAACTGTAGCATATTAGCTTAGAAATATGTCTCATTAAGTGAATACTTGCTTGCTTATGCTTTTCTTTTATAAAATCCATAATTGGCTCATAGAACTGATTTATTTTCTCGAGTTGCAATATGTGCCACGAACTTTCAGACCACAAGTAACTGTGGATAAGCATCTTCAGAATAGTTGGCTCTCTTCCCATCTAAATTCATAAACAGAGATTGAGGAGAGTATTCCCACTTAAGTATCTTTACCCTAATGTTGAATCCAAAGCAGAATTGGGTTTACTCAATGGGTAAAATGGAAAAAAAAATGAGGGAGGGAGGAGAGAAGGGTGGAAAAGAGGACATGGGGAGAGGGAGGGAGGAAAGGAATGCCTCAAGGTAGCCAAGTGCTACGTGGGGTTTAAATGGTCAGTGCTAGAAATGGAAATGAACTACCAGGCACTTCAGAATCAGCCCCCCACATAGGGTAGTGTGGTGTTCCATAAAGAATGGAACACATCTCAGCCATTAAAACACAACCCTGAGAGAAAGAGAAAAACTAACGTGAATTTTAGATAATAGCCTGATTGTGCAGAGAGTGGTAAACTTGAGAACCTCTGCATCAGTTCACTCTCTTCCTATTCCTGATGGAAATTTCCTTTCTAGCAGCCTGCATGGTGCCACGTTTCAGATTTGTGGCTGAAACAGCCATGATAACACACCGGAGTCCCAACTATTTCTGATTAGTGCTTGCACAGCTTTTGTACGTTCTGCCAGCTACAACAAATCTTTAATAGCGTAATTACCACATAGATGTTTCCCTCAGTTCAGGACAATAACCCTAATCCACCATCAATCTAAATCACTGCCTCTCTAACCAAGTCAGGACTTCGGCACTGGTGCAAATCAGATGGCATCTCAGCCCACGAATCAAACATTTAAGGAACCATTATTTATTTCATACCTGTTTATAAATTTCTTGGAAAGCTACATTTCCAAGAAGATCACAGTACCAGAAATTGAATGGCCACTGTGTTCTCCTGTTACAGCAGAGAGTACACTTCTATTTTGAGATTATTAACTGGAAACATTATATACATTATTGTAACTATGTAGAGAAAAAATTAGTAAAAAAGAAGACCGCCAGGCAGCACACCCCACTCACATGC
>VZRS01008545.1:89606-118896 GCA_013398055.1 Ifrita kowaldi
TAATTGCTAATATATAGTCTGGGTATAGAAGTCGAAGTTGAAATTAACACCTAAAAAATATGCTTCCTTGGAGGATTGTCCATAGGAAAAGCATAAATACAAAAGGTTAAGTTCAAGTTCCTTGAAACATCTGCTGTTATCCAAATGTCCATTTAATTAGTACAAATGAAAAGACAAAATTGTTATTGTAATGTTTACAAGAACGTTTACAAGAACATTAACAAGAGAAAACAGTTACACATGCAGATAGAGAAAATTATTTTGCTGACAGTCATTTTGACAATTTAAAAACTACCATGAAAGATTTAATTTAATTAAAAAGTAAACAATATCAACAAGTTTTCTTAGACTATTAATGAATATAAATCACTTGCCATAATGTATCAGTGAGCGAGCCACAGTCTGTTTCTTCTACTGACAACTGTAAAAATCCTGAAACAAAGCATGACAGAAAACATATATATAACACAAGGGAATGCAATTGAGCAGCAATGTGACCCTCTCTTGTAGCTGAAGGAGTATCTCTTTGCCGTTCTGCTATAATACTGGTTTGGGTTTTCTTTTTTTTTTTTTTTAATTTTATAGCATCTTTCTGCTGAGTTCCTCAGATGTGAGTTGCTGGAGTGAGAATGGAAGCAGTACTGCTCCACTGACTCTTGGTGAGTTTACCCTTTCTGTACTGAGTAGACTCACATCTGAAAATAATTACTTGTCTCCTTCATATTGGTTGGAATCAGTGACCTTGGCAGTGGATGGAAGTCACAGTTGCTGGATCTAGTCTTTTCTGCTGGCTGGAAAAAGGAGGGAGTTTTATATCACAAAATGCTCATCTGTTCCCAGTGCTGTAGACTGTCAGAGTAAAGCAAAGGCTAAAGGTGTTGCAAGCAACATGAACATACACATTTCTGGCAGCTTCAAATTTCTCTGTGAGCCACTCTCACAGAGAAACTGAACCCCCCAAACAAATTAAAAGTCAGATTAGGTACTTCAGATATTTTTGACTCATTTATTTATTTTTCTTAAGAAGTCTAACTCTGAATATCTAGAGATACTTTTGCCTAAGTGGGTAGTTATTTATTCCAATCAACCCATAAATCTTGTACATGTCAGACAAGCAAAATATATTTCTTGAAAAATTCTACACACAGTTTAAGTTTGAATACTTCAAATTTTTTTTGTGGAATGATGGTTCATTTCTGAAATAGAGTTTTGTTTAAAAACAGAAAACATAAATAAATGGATTCATTTTTTCTCTTAAATTCTTAAGAGAACAAGTGGCAGTGGATTACTGATTCTTTTTTGTACTTTTGAATGTCTGTAAACTGATTTCAAGTTTGCTGACAAAATTATTTTTTCAGTTTTAATAGACCAGGAGGGGGGAATTTTTCTTCTTTGTTATCCGTAGATAGATTATGAATATCTCATTGGCTGTATTTGTGATCTGAAGTTTCAAACTCGCATTTAGTAATTGTTAATCAGGAGCTTTTACAACACTAACTTTCATTTTTATTGGAAGTCACAGCAGTTGCTTCTGGGGCTTCAAGATTTGCAATATGTCTAGGAGCTCACCTCCCACTGGAGTTGATGGGTACATAAGGTTACCACATACCTGACTGTGGTGATCAGATGACATATGGTACAAGAGACAGAGAGTGCTCTTGATAAGACAGTCTCTGGTGCCACGGATGTATCGGTTATGATGAGAGAAAGAGAGAAGCCTCTGCCAGGATGCCTGACTGGTTATGGTAATGTACCCCAGTTCTACCCCCCTGGTTGGCCTTGGTGTTAGCCACTCCCCTATACTTAAGATTGACCCGTCACGTGTTTGGGGTCATTTGCCTCTGGAACCCTTCACGAGCTGTAGCAATAAACTGCTGTTTGTGGAACTCTATGCAAGGACCCTTCTCAGCTTCTTGCCCCCGGATTTATGTTACTGAAATCATCCCTGTGCCTGTGCGTTCATGCATTTGAGCTCACAGAGCCAGAAAAGACTCAGTAACAGCTGGCGCCCAATGTAGGGCCCAACTGTTACTGTTTTCTGCTGGTTCTGTGGGGTCCCGCGACCTCCCACAGATGCCAGGGCAGGTTCAGTAACAGTCAGTAGCAAAAGAGGCTGGGAAGGGGATCTGCTGTGGCCTTTATTCCGACAGGCGAGCTTCTTCACCCATTGAAGGGGAGGCAGGCAAATCCGAGGGTACAGTGGCTAACACAGGGTTTTCTCGGGGCTAGGGGAAGGCGGGATCAGGGAGTGGGGACCAATGGAAGAGCCTCAGAGGAGAGATGAGGGGCCAAGGCCATCAGCCAACCGTGTAGTTCAAACTGGAATACATTAACTTAAACAGAACTAGTAACCTGGAGAAAGCCGGATGGTAGCTTTAACATACCGGTATGTTCACTGATTACCACACCTGACAGTGGAGAGGAGAGTGAAGAGAAACAGGCTAGAGGTCCCATTTGTTAGAAATTATAGGATTATATTTATAGATATCTGTGTAAAGATCTGCTGCATAAGAATTCTTCATGCTTTCAAAATCTTACCCACCTCCACCTCCTGGCCGTTAACACATAGCTTCTAATTTCTCCTAACTGGAAATTTCCAATGCTTTCTAAACAAAATTCCTAGATCATGACCACAGTCTAACTCAATTTTCAATCCTCTTTTCTTCTTCATTTCTCAAATCTTTAATTAAACCCCATCAGATTTTCTGAATCCCCTCTGGGGATTCTGCCATCACCCTCTGCAAGCATCCTGTAGGTTGCTCTGTCTGAGACCTCTCCTTGGACTTCTCTGAAGACACACACTTGTCCTGTTTTCAGGTAAAGTTGAGCAATCGAGATGTAGGTGACACTCACCAAAAATCTGTTCACAACAGAATGTTATGAATATGAATTAAATTGAATAATTACTGATGTTGCTTCTTTTCTTTCCCTCCATTTTTTTTCATTTTTTCTGTACCATCTGACCACCATGGAATTTATTTAGAGACAGAGTTTAAAGTTAAATTCATTATTTTTTTCATTCAGTATTTGTGAACTTCAAATCTGTGGTCATATTTCTGAAATGTGAGTTTAATCTTTGCCAAATTATATCCTTACACTAGAAGCTCTTACAATCAGCTTTATAAAAATTATATCTCCAGTGGACCAAGTAGTGTGTGTCCCACAGAAAGCATGTTATAGCTCCAGGCATCTCTCTAGGCTGCCGGCTGGGCCCTCAAGCTCGTGTTGGACAAGACGTACATGATTACTGGTCAAGACATGGGAAATTGCTGTACCTGACAGGTAACAGTGTGGGAAGCTGGAAGAAGCTACAGACAGTGTTGAAAAGGAAGGTGGGTTTCATAGTTGGTTACACAGGGAGTTGTGAGTTCGTCTATGCCAGGATTCTCAGGTATTCAGGGAGGAGTCTGAGGTACATTCAGGGAACTAAAGCCTTGTAAGGCCAACAGATCCTAAATGTCATTTATCCCATGTAAGGCTGAGATTTGACTACAGGCAGCAAAACTAGAAGCACAGGGGAAAACATAATTGAGCAGGTTGTCTGGGAGGAGACTGGCATGACGAAAGGAAGTACAAGAGCATCAAAAAGAGAGCACAAGAAAATGGATAAGTTACTCAAACGACCTACACAGGGCAGTGCTTGCTAGGAAGACCAGCATGTGGTCGCCACATGTGCAGCACAATAAAGCACACCCATAGTTCTGACCTTAGCACAAAACGCAAATCTTCTTCCTTGACCAGGAGGAAGTCAACAAGGGAGCACCTGGACTGAAGAAGGATGGAGGATTCTGGTATTGCCATGTTAGAACGCACCCACCCATCCATAGCAAAGTGTATTGGATATGTAAATCTCACTAGTCTGGACCTGAGCCATTGTCTCTGCTGTATGTAGAAAATGCATATATGGGTACATATACTGGATTGTCTTTGAAGAGTATGTACACTATCTTTGCTCACATTTTCTATCATTTCTGTGCCAAGACTATGATAACTGGTTTTGGGTAGCCCTCGTTCCAGCTGCATTCTATACCCCATGTGAATTATAGTACTTTAGGTGTGAATTTCTTGCCTGCAGAGAGAAGTCCTTGCCATGTAAAGATTATGAAGTTAAACAATCTTTAACTTTTATCTTATCAGTATGTTAATGCTGAAAGTGAGTTGCATAAATTCAATGTAAATTCAGGTGAACATGCATAGGCAAATGTGTAGCAATACCCTGTATCTCTAATGTTTATTAAGAAGTCAAGAAAGCTTCATAAGAATGAGCTTTTAATTCTGATGTCCTGGCTAAATTTCAGCTTATGTAATTACACTCTGCTGGCTTCATTTTCCCTTGCATTTTTAATTAGATTCAGCATTCTTGTGCTTTTGTCCTGAGCCATTTTACAGTGCGGCTGTGCTCTATTAAGCACTGCAGCATGATACGCCACAAATGTACTGCAGAGCTGGCTGAAGCAATTTCCTTCTATACAGCTTGTAATGTAAAAGAGTTTTGAGGCATTCCATGAAGAATAGTTCTCTACAAACATATGGACACTTAACATGAAATCAGTGTAGCAAGCAAAGGTTGGCCAGCCCGTCTGGTCCTGAGCCAGATAAGCACTTCAACACATGGAAGATTCTTTTGGCTTCATCTCCCATGTGTAAGTATTTTGCTAGATTTTTGTTCAAAAAGAGGAAATTCTGTCTGATCTCCAATCAGAAATGCTGGTGAGGATTCTGTACAGTCTTTAACACTAATCTTTCATTTGGAACTGATTTCCACTATTTCTCCTCTCTCCATTCAAGACACGATGTTTCCTGCAGCAACCACACAGCTTTTCAAGGAAAGTAGGCAATAAAGCAGATTACTGTATGTTCTCAAGGGGAAAAGGATATCGTTAACTTTCACCTCACAATTGCCCTTATGCCAAAATCAAAAGGTACCTCATCACTGAAACAAACAAACAAAAAAAAATAAAACCATGGTAATCTTCAGTTTTAATAAACCTGTTGTTGCTATAAAGGAGATTTGAGAGCTATGTGGCTGATACACACATCCCTTTTTCATAGCTAATCTTATTAAATTAGATACTGAGACTAATTATTGGAATTATACATTATCTTTGCCTTCCTTCTATAAGTGCCAGTTATTACAAGTACCATGGATAATGATACCTTACCACAACAGTTCTAGCACATATCACTTCTACTATAGTGCTTGGACTTCTGTATTCCTTTTACAATATATACTAGATTAGAAAGACAGACCCAGATCCCTACTAACTATGTTCCTTTTCTCTTCATGACCTAGTAATGTAACAGAGAAGTTAAAAGAATTGTAAAAATAAGACTGTTATTTAGGGAATTGATTAACCAAAAAAATCATACACCCAAGAGGAACTTATTCCTAAGGACCAGAACCTCTCATTTTTAATGAATGTGAAGATGTTCTCCAAAGGTATGGAAAGAAACAATATGGGTACAATGGATACAAAAGCTGAGTGCTCCTCCACAAACATATGTTTACCTCCTGCCTTCTCTACAGAGAAAGGTGCATCACTTTTAAAACAAACACCTGTAGGTAACCTATACAAAATTGATTGCCAAATACAAAAAATTTTATTCTCTTAATGAGAAAGGAAAATCTCATTTTTATTACAAGCAGCTCACAACTAGATGTAAAGACTGAAAAAATACAACTATTCTTTAAATAAAATACTGTAAGGTGTTCTGGTGTGATGGTCATTTTAAGGCATTTGGCATCAAACGCTGAAAAACGAGAACTGACTGAAATATTTTTTGAAATAATGTATCTTCAGAGAAATGCAGAGATTGCTAACATGAAAACATTTAACAGGTTTGCATTGATTTTGCTTCACTGTTTGCTAGGCAACTGCTTCATTTAGGAGCTCCAGTACTGATAGCCCAGGTTCTGAAAAACAACATTATAATCAACCGACTTCTGTATTGATGTGATGGGGCATAGGAGCCACACAATAGCAGACTTGGTGTTAACGGGAGTCAAATGGTTTTCTTAGCCCTCGAGGCTGAGCCTAGGTATGAACAAGCAATCAAATGAGGAATTAAAACATGCAGTTTCCTTTAAAAGACAATGGGACTACTCTTTAGAGAAACTCTGGCTCCTGAGAAAAGAAACTACCTCTGAATCACTGTTTCATGATAAATACATGGCTGCATTAAAAGAAAATATTTAGTTGATCTTGGCGTTTTATCTTCTAGTAAAAAATGGGATGACAAATGTCTGATCACATAATTTAAAGAAGACATGCTAAGAATGACTCCAAATGGGGGATAATATCAGTAGAACAGTGTATTTGGAAGTACTAGACAGTTTTAATTTTACTATCCACTGTGCTATCCATGATATTCTCATGCATTTCCATGCAATTTTTAAAGGTGAGTTTCTATGGCTGTCTGTAGGAGAAACTTACTTCATTGTGTAACCACATTTTGCTGACATGGCTTTCTTTAATCAACTTCCAATGGTCTTTTGTATTGTTCTAAAAAAATGCTTTTGTGAGGAGAAACAGAGAAAGTTGCTTCTAAAACTGAGAGATGATGCTCATTCCAACAATGAAGAATGCTCATTCCAACAATGAAGAGCCACTACAGACCCTAAAATGTCTGGAAAATCTTGGGTCAGAAACAGAAGCTCATCTCAGTGTACCTGCTGACACCACATGGACCTTCACACAATTCAGGGACTGTTCTAACCAACCCAATCACAGTGCAAATGGAAACTATGAAACAAGTAGCTCCAGCCTAACCTCCCCTTGGCTGAGACAGATATCAGTAGCTGGTTCATCATCTTGACTGTGCTGTGCTTGCAGTCTAACAGTGATTTTTAAATTAAAAAATGTTTTATGGTTGTGATTATAAAATACTTCTTGCACAATAAAGAAGAATTATTATAAGTATTGTTATCTGTGCTTATCTTACATCACTAAGAGAGAGATTTTTTTCATTTTAAGAGAGAAATTTTCTTTTGAAAAAGCCAAATACTATATACATGCCCAAAGTTTCAGTCCTAAAGATCTCACTCTCTTAAGTGCCAAGCAAAAAAATGTTTACATTTCCAGCCTAGCAATGTACAATAATTTAAAAGAGAGACAATCCATTCTACTCCAGATATTACTAAGCTGAATACTAATATTTTCCATGCACAGCACTCAGTTAAAGAAAGAAGTGTAGTAAATGCAAATATCACAATTCAGACTTTTAACCCTAATTCAAAGACACAAAGTTCTCCTTATGTTACCTTAAACTGTTGCTATGAAGACTTTCTATTTCCTTGTAAGTAATACTGCAAGTAAGTCAATATTTTTTTGTTCTTTTATTGACAGATCTCAGACCAAAAGAAAAAAAAATCAAAAATCCAACAGCAAACCACTGAAAAGGGTGATGGTGAAAACAAAAATTAAAATCACAAGTTTTTAAATCAGTTTGGCCTTATTTGAAAGTTTGTGTCCAGGTTCTCAAATGGAAAATCACTTCTTGAAGGCAGTTGTTAGGTTTATCTTTCTTTTACAATTACACGTTTTGAGTGTATAAAAAACCCCAAATCAAAACAAAAAACTAACCTATTCTGTAACTTGGGGGTAACAACCTAATAAACATAATGGAAAACTACACAAGCCTTGGGAATTTTTTTTTGTTTTTGTTGTTGTCTTTTGTTTGTTTTGTTTGGGTTTTTTGTGTGGGTTTGGTTTGGTTTGGTTTGGTTTGGTTTGGTTTGGTTTGGTTTGGTTTTTTTGAGGGGAGTGGTTGTTGTGTGTGGTTTTTTTAATTCACCCTACAAAAAAGTGTAAGTGACTCAGAAATGAAAGCGTATTCCAAGTATTTACGTCTTAACTTCAACTATTTTATCTTCTTTAAATAAGTTAAAGGTCTGTCTCATGAGTTTTAACTATATCTTTATGAACTAGAAAACATGTTTTATACACAGGATGGATGTTTTCCAGTTGACCTCCATTTTCAGTACTGCACCTGATCACCATCCCTGCTTCAGAGCATTAATTTGTCTGAAAACCTGGTGGCAGCCAAGCTGTGACCACTGAAGTGCTGAGGTGCTGTGGTTCACAGTGAGAAGCAGCTATGCTTTGAGTGTAATCCCAATGGTGAAATATCTTTAATTAAAATGTAGGATTTGGATACTGCCAAGCGATAATTGCTATGTTTCTAAATAGACAAGAAAGTCATGGACAGTTTAAAATCTTTTATTTTGCTGTTGTTGACTGAAAAATCCCTGCAGTTTATCCTATTTATTATCCTTCAAATGAACATAACTACTTTTGAAATACATTAAAAATGTGCTGTGCAGAAATATAATCAAGGAGTGCACTGCAGCACACATTGCATTACAGAACACAAAAACCTGGGGAAGACTTTCCTCTTTTTTCTTTTTCTTTTTTTTTCTCTCAGTGTTAATACTCTAGAAGATCTTAATTGAGATTTCTCACATCTAAACTTCACAAACATAGGGATTTTTCACAGGGAAGCACAAATGATCAGGTGGCAGCCAAGAGAATGGTAGCCTATATTTTACAAAGGAATAATAACATTTGTATTTCATTTATTGGTAGGACCCCTGGGTAATTTCTAATTTTAAATTCTCATGTAGCTTAAAATTGTGAAACTTAACAGATGGCAATGTGTAAGACAGATCATGGCTATCTGCAAGTAAAGTCAAATATACTATAGAAGGATACTATGAAATGCATGCTTAATGTTTGATCAAATAATTGCAAAAATATTAGGTATTACTTTCTTAAGTCCTAAATACATTCATCTCAGAATATGTAAGAAAAATAAATAAATATCTTGTACTCAGAATAAATCCATTAGATTTTTTTTTTCTAAATATGAATGAGCGGCTACCCAGCATGTGATTTCTCTCTGTAATTTATTGCATTGATCAGCTATTTCTCTTGCACTTTGCCAATCTTATTTTTACACTAGGTTTTTCTTCAGCAAAGGCCAGGATTGTGGAAAAAAGTCTTTCTTATGTATTAGAAAGGTTTCTGGCAAAATGGAATGATGATACTTCCAGTTAAATGGGAAAGAGTACATATAAACACACAGGGAAATCCCCATCAAAGAAGCTTTACCATAGACCCTGAATAAGACAGGTTTACCTGTGCTTTGTTTCACCACTCAGAAGAAAGTTCAGGATATTATTTTTTTCCATAAAGTCTGCAAATATGGAGCCTAAATAAACAAAATAAATAGCAAAAAGAGGTGATAGCAAGCGGTGAAAGGTTGACAATTCTTAAATGCAGTGGATTTCTTATTTATATTTTATTCCACTTGACCCTTGGCAGAACCAGTTCTCCCTGTCACACATATTCTTAATGCCTTTCCATATTAATTGTACTTACCATGGTGCAGCTGGACAACTTGTTAGAGAAAATTTAATGCACTTGGAAGGCTTATAGCAAAAGAACCAACATCCATGATCGTACACTTCATAATCATATATTCTATTACAAATTTAATTCCAGCCGAGAGAACATGAAGTCCAGCAATTTAGTCAGCTAATGGAAAGAGCTCTATGCTTTCTGACACTGTTTGCAATGTACCATATCATCTACCAGCTACACTCACCAATTATAAATACCCCTAAATTAGATAATGCACATTAGTTCTTTAGCAGGTGTGGTGTAGCACTTAACATTTCTCTCAGTACTGCCTCAGACTAGAAGAAGAATACATTCTTCAAAGTGCCAATGCATTCTTTAAAACATTCAAACTTCTGCAGCAAGAATTGAAAAAAGTCTTTTCAATATCTATTATTACTGATTTTTTTGATTACTTGGATATTTTATACCCATATTCTGAAATATTGCTTTGCAGGTCTTATTTTCCTTAGATTAACTGTTTCCTTTGAAAAAATCAATGAGATGGTTTTAATATCAATGTTTTGTACATGTTTCTTCATTGTTACTACATCCATGAAACCCCACATGGATTTCCAGTTTATGCTATGAAGGTCAGCAAAAGACAAATGGAGACTCACTCCTTAGATGCAAGATTCAAAGTATCAAATCTGTCTCAGTCTGCTGCTGATTTCTGTGAATCACAAAGATAAATTCCTCCACTTACATTGTTTGTTTTCATACGTGGTGCAAGCCAGAAAACATTCTTGCATGCATTCAAAAATCCTTATGAACAATTACCAGATAAGTAGAAATACTGTTCATTATTGATGATCAAAATGACAAACAAGATCACTTTCTCCCTTTCCAATGAGACACAGTTATACATCACTAAGAGTAACGCTATTGTATACAAAAAAATATTTGTTAAGAGAATATAGCTGCTTTTTCCTGACCTTTTTCATTCAAAGTAAAATTTACAGCTTCTAAAAGATGGACTTGCAAAGTGGTTTAAGTAGACTTTGGAAAGGTTTAAATATATCCTAACCAAAACCAAGTAAATTATTCTTTCTATTCTTCTTCAAAATGAATCAGCTAAATTAAATTTCCGGGAAGTTTTAATTCTTTTTAACATGTGTTTATAAAAAGTATTAAGAAGGCAAGTAGGGAGAGAAATATACAAATACCCAAACTAGAAACTTGCCAAAATTTTTCAGTCTTATCTGACCTTGGTATTCCTCGTCCTGCTGATCAGAAGGATTAGTCAAACTTCATTTTGACAAAGACACTGACGAATTGTTTCTATAGCAAAGACTAATACCTACAATTGATTGCATTGTCACTATAAACCACTGCCATCCTGATGATTCCTCATATCCAGAGGCATATTTCAAGTGTTTATTTTGCAATAAAAGACCCTTTAAAGCACTGTATCATCTATGAGTAATGATTCTTCTTAGACTCTGCAAAGAAAAGTAATCTCTTCAATGTTTGATTCTGTGTAATCATACAAAAGAAAAAAGGGAGGGAAATGGTTAAATACACAAATTCATAAGGAATCTTTTATTTTTATTTTATATTTAGCATCTTGTCAATCACGGATACAATTGAAATTGTAACCTTTTCTTTAATTTTGCATAAATCCTATTGTAATAATTTGGAGGCTAAGATTATTAGCCCCCCCAAACCCGCATATATTGTTCTGAGATCACTGAGAGGACTGCAGAAGTTTGCATAGTAGCGAAACAATATCGTCAAAAGTGGTAGTGATACTGTGACACAAAGAGGGTGAAGGACAGTGGGGTGGAGAAGAAATCTGAGCATCCACACTGGATGTTTTTGCAGGTGGTGTGGCTGTTCTTTAGTCATTAGTAGGATGCTTAAACACACAAATGAGGTTCATATAAGATGCAGATTTTGAACAAAAACTATAGAATCCCCACATAACATCTATATTTCTGATTTTTTTACTCTTGAAAGGGATTATTAAGGTCCATTTCAACTGGGATGTGGGCCTACATAATTTCAAGAATATTGATACTAGAGAAGCAGAATAGTTGCTGTATGGGTTGCAATGCAATTGCAATACATCTCAGCTATCAAAAGGCAAAAAAGTTTTCATTCCTTTAACAAATACCAATTTGTAATTGACTTGCTATACCAAATTTCCATCAGCTATACCCACATAATACTATAGTGACTGGTGTTTGTTAGAACCAGCAGGGTCACACAAAAAAAATCCAGTGAACAATACCAAACAGAACAAGTTCATAAAAATCATAATCTCTTCTCAATTCATGAATTGAGAAAGATATATTCACTGAGTATAAAAGATGACTGACGTTCATTCAGTGGGTCCCTTGGAACCTTAATGTCCCTATGATTGAAAAGTACAACCTTGACTGAAGGAAATGTATGTTTTAGTTCTTGAAACTTTAAAAGCTATCAGCAGGAGCAAGCCCGAAAGCTTTTATAAAACCCTATTTATTCATCGAGAATATATTGTTTGTTATCTTAATGGTATCTATGAAACACTGTGAATCACTATCTATCCCTATTAAATCTACTTTCATATTTCTTCTCTCTCCTGCTCTCCCCACTCCATTTGGAGAAGTTGATGAGGCTGAATAAAGAGTGTAATAACAGGATTTAATGGGTATAGTATCTGTAGGTAGACAAGGTCATAAGTGTTGGGTAGGTAGCAGCAAAGGCAAAGGAAAGAATCATGGTCTTAAACAAATCAAAGCCTTTCACAAGGCTATGGTTAGTTAATATCCTCAGAAACTGATTCACTTCCTTCTTGGGTGAAATTCTTTGTTCATAAAGAAGAATATTTGATTGTTAGTTCTGTGATCTTTTTCCTTTAATTGATCATTGTTTGTATTGCTTAGATGTCAAATCTTTATAAAGGCACAGATTAATAAGACCAGATCTGCAACTAATTTTTAATGGTTACAGAGGAATTTAGGATTCTAAATCCTTTGGCAAATCTGTGATTTTATAGAATCATAGAATGGTTTGTCTTGGAAGGGACCTTTAAAAGTCATCCAGTCCTACACTCCTGCAGTGAGCAGGGACACCTTCAGCTAGATCAGGTTGCTCAGAGCCTCATCCAACCTGGTCTTGAATGTTTTCAGGTGTGGGACATCTACCATCTCTCTGGGCACTCCACTCCAGTGTTCCACCGTCCTCATTGCAAAAAACCTTTTCCTTATATCTAGTCTAAACCAGCCATCCTTTAGCTTAAAACCATTACCCCTCTTCCTAAACAGCAGGCCCTGCTAAAAAGTTTGAACTGTGGCTAAACAAACTTCCCACAGGAGAATGCAGTGCAGTGTCAAAGTTATTTCATGGATGGTGTCAGCTGTAAGCAGTGTTGTCAACTTGGCATGTGACATTAAGTTTGTTTTAATACATGGTTTTGAATATTTTATATTTTAGGGGATTCAGTAATCATCACTTTTCCTGAGAAATAAATTTCTAGTAAATGTTTGTACTTTTTAATTTCTTATCCTGTCGTATGAAAATATCAATACAACTTAGAATCCATCGAGTCCAAGAATGAAGCTTATATATTTGGTCAAGTTATTTTGTTGATAGTGGTACTAAAACAATAATAATAAATTGTCCAATTACAAATATATGAATTTTAATATATAGCCATTTTTGTTTTCCTGCTCTTCCTTTTCTTCCTCCCCTAGCTCAAAAACATTAATCTTCATTTCTTCCTGAAAAGTCTTGAACCAATGCTGTTCTTGAGCCAGACTGTTCTTTCTCTTCTCTGCTACATTACTTCATCCACTTCTATCTCCCTTCCACCCCTCATTGATTGTTGCATTCTCCCTTCCCTCTCCTGGCTCTTCCGCAAACCTTTTCCATCCCCTCACGATTTCCCCTCCTCTTTCAGCTGAGGCTGTTGTGCTCCTAACTTCTGACACGTTCAAGTTTTTGGTGTAAATGTTGTTTCCATGTACCTCAAAAGCGTAATAAAAAAGACATGTATTTGGTCAATATACACTTAACTCAAAAGTTTGTAATATTCATCGCTAGCTGTGCAAGTAAGAGTTCAGTGAAACCCCATGAAATACATTGGACTATTAGCTCATCTTAGTAGTAAGAGTCACCAACACAAGGACTAAAGTGAACCAATATTCGTTAGAATAAAATCAGAAATAAGAATTACAGCCAAATAATAGATGGATTTAAGAGAGAAGAGATTAAGTGAATGGAAAAGAGTTGTGTTTGATGTAAGCATCAATGAGAAGGGATCAAACAAAACATTTGAATCATAGCCTCCTAATAAAACATTCACTTCATTTTGAGTGTGTACTTTGCAAACATATAATATCCTACTTGGCATTGCTTTTTGGTTGATTAATTCTCTCCAGGTGTAAGTCAGGCACTTTCACTTGCACGCTTCAATACCCATATTCTTCAGTCAAGGCATTACATAATTTTTTTCCCTAACATTTTCAGCTACCAAAAGCTGGACTGAATATATGGGTATACAACAGAGGGTATTGGGTATCCTCCCAACCTGTTTATTACAGTAACTAGAGATAATACAATAGCAGTGCATAATAATAATGAACCAGATCCTTTGCTGGCCTAGTGATTTCATGAGCAAGGTTGATTGCTGGCTGATGTTCTGGTTCTATATTTAATTAGTAACTCACTCACCCCTAGTGAAGACATCAACTTGCTGCACAAACAAATAAAAAGAGGAGCAGTATTTCCAACGTATTAAGGAACAAGCAAGACTACCTTCGTTCTTTCCCTGTGTGTTTGAATTTTCTGGCAGGACAGTTAGCCAAAAAAATAGTGTGTCCTCATGACACCTGGGTGAAATAAATAGGAAATCTGAATCATCAGTTACAAAGTTCTTTTATTTAGTTGAGGGGTTTGATTGTTTACTTTTTAGTTTTGCTTTTTTTTTCCTTCCACATACATGATTTTATTCCTCTGCCAAGACACTTCTATATTCTGGTCAATTCAGAAAAAAAGAAATGTTTCATATTCTTGCATGGACACTGCAGAAGGGATTTTTTTTCCCTTTGTGTCTTTTTTTCCCCTGAGTGCAACACTACAGCCTGCTAACTTCCCATCTGCTACAAGTGCTTAATGTACAATCCAATAAACTTCCTAAGGTCCTTAAATTTCTGAGCTAGGTTTCTGAGCACTCTGAATGCTGAGGTTAAACTAACTCCCACTTGCACTATTCATGACTATTTCACTATAAATCAGAAAATTTCACAATAAATTTCAATCAGCCACAATACTCAAAATGTTTCTGTGGTTTACAATGAAAAACAGAGGTACACACTGTGTATTTTGATCTCATGTATTTCACCATGAATGATTTAAAAAATTAAATGCTGTCACTTTTGAAATAAAGATGTATCGTCTTCTGTTCATAATATTGACAGTGACTTCTTATCTGTACCCCTTATTGCTGTCAATATATTGAACAGTTAATCAGATTATTTCCTTCATCAGCATGAATATTTAAATTCTGAGCTGAATTTAAATTCTGAATATTTAAATTTTTCAGCTGAGGACTGAAATATATTAAATATTTGAGACAGAGAAAAAGCAACTCAAAAATGACATAGGATCCATTATTTTAGGTTTTTATCCATAAGACCAGCCTTAGGTGTACTTCTCATTGTGAAAAGAAACCCATAATTTCATTTCATTTAAAAAGATATTTTTATGTTGTGTTCTTTTCTGTAAGAACAGGGGAGCCATGTTCATAAAAATGATAATTCCTTAAAAAAAATAAAGGTCTGATATAGAATACACCAAGATCAAAGGAAGAAACCCTGCTAGTTTTCCAAGATACCTTTCAAAGGAATCGAGTAGCCTGCTTTACAACGATGAACCAGCCATAGAACTCATCAGAAGACTGATGTTATTAAGAAAACTGAGATGCCACCAAATTACTTGACAGCGAGAGAAGCCGAAAGGGAAAAGACTGTACTTTTTAAACACTAGGTAGTTTTTATTTTTAATAATTTGTGAAAAGTTAGCCATGGAAGTCACAAATTATACATTAAGAACTTTGAAAGTGTTCTGTTTTGGTTTTTTAAAAATCGTTATTCAGCAGTGTCTTGAGACAAAGAAAAGAAAGTAGATATAATTAAGCAGCTTTTAGAAACACTAAGTGTGAGTGTCAGAAACATGGAAAGGTGATAATTTTGAATATGTTGGGAAAATGAAGGAGTTTATATTCACATAAATAGCTCTAGGCTTTATGTAAGTAAACTTTACCTGTGTATGCCTAATAAAATAGGTTTTTTGATAAAGACTTCTAAACCTTTACATAATACTGTTGTCTGTCAGAAATATCAAAACAGATAGTCATGAATGGCCCCCCCCAAATGGTCCCTGTTAAATAAATCTATTACTACACCTCTAAACTGAAGCCTATACAACACTGTACTGTCTATCATTCTATGTGACAAACAGTATATGCTACTTTAATCACACAAAAATAGTGCTTTAGCAGCAAGCTTCTTTTGCATAGTTTTGTCTTTGAGTTCCTTTTTTCTTCAGCTCATGGGTCTTTGAATCCTTAAGGCTTTTTACAAAAAATAAAGATCAACAGATTTCGTGCATTGGATGATTTGTAATATTCATATACACGAGCTATCTAATATACAGCAGTGAATGTAGATCTATGCTGCCATAAAAAGAAGGCAGGAACTATTGGGGAAATTACAAGGTAATCCACCCTAGCCAGTGTCCAGAGTTAGATATACCTGTCTCTTTCTTCTTGCCTTGTAAAACAGAGTGCCTGTCTTTAAGGTTATGCAGTCAGAAAAATACAAGTCAGGATAAAAGATGCCATTTGTAGCCCTGCTTGACAACTGATGGGTTCTCTTGGTGTTTAATTTAATCCCCTCTGCCTCTGAATAGACTAATGTGGGGATCCTAGCAAAAACAGAGCTTGTCAAAGCAGAACTTTCCACATCTTCAGGGAACTAGCATTGAACTAGTACCTCTTATTTAAAGCATCTTCAAAACCACATACAGCTATCTGTTTTCCGATTTGAATACTGTCAGCCTCTACTGTATGTCACCAGATGACTGACATTTAGTAGTGCTTTCAGTTGCTTTATTCAAAGATTAATTTGGGGTTTTTTTTGAAATCACTATTGAAAACATCCTTACTGGACAACAACGGAGTCACGCCTGAGCTACTCATTGGCTCACTTTGGTGCAGAAACCAGAGAGCTGGAAGGAGTCGATATGTGCTGGGCTCTCACTGGGACTCTGAGACAGGGTATTTATCAGATTTCTGCATCTAAATGCATAGATTACATAGATTTCCTAGTCTGGTTAGGGCCAGTGGACTTCATGTCAGGAATTTCAAGAAAAAATTTGTTTTGTTTGTTATCCATTTCCAAAACCATTTAAGATGATTTATTTCAATAATGTGTGATCACTACTAATTTTACTTTCTTATATCTTTCCTGTCCTATCTTATCCTTGCACAACTTTTTTTAAAACTCTCAAAAGTTTAATTATAAAAGTAAAACATTCTCACAATTTAATTAAAGACAGACTATTTAAAGCCTGGAAAAAGTTTCCAAAAACATACAACTCGTCTTTTTTTTCTATCATACAAATTTAATCAGAATAAAATGCATACCATACAGGGAACGTACTTTCCTCACACAACAGAGCATATCTGCTACAGAATTTTTTTCTACTTTCTTATCAAGTCATGTGTTATTTCTGACATTTCAATACTATAAAACTAACAGAAATAGCAGCTACTAACAAAGATCTGTGGTCCTTCCTTAGATTTATTTTATTATCCTCATGGATCAGTACAGTAAGGCTTCTTTATTATATTGTTCAAAAAAAGCAAAAGAATAATTTTGCAGCTTCTGTAATATCTCACTAAAGAGGCTACTTTCTTTTGCCTTACACTTTTCCCCTCTGCACCACAGATTTTTCTCAAGGGAACAACTAGATCTAGTGGGTAGAAATTCTTCCCTGTGAGGGTGGTGAGGCCCTGGCACAGGTTGCCCAGAGAAGCTGTGGATGCCCCATCCCTGGAAGTGTTCAAGGCCAGGTTGGATGGAGCTCTGGCCTAGTGGAGGGTGTCCCTGCCCTTGTCAGAGGGGTTGGAATGAGAAGATCTTTAAGATCCCTTACAAGTCAAGCCTGTCCATGATTCTGTGATCATCTTCCTCTTCTGTGGGACTCAGTTGTATGTGCCAAGATTAAACAGCTCTAAAGTCCTAGGAGAGTAGTTCCAGGCTCTTGAGGGGTTTAGATACTGTGTCAATGAAATATTCTCTTTAATGAAGGGCAACTGAAAGGTGTAAAAAGGACTCCTCCCACATGAGAATTTCGAAAGCTGTCTTCTCTTAGGAACAAAACTTAGCCCTCCCATGAAGATGTATATAAAATGAAATGTTTTAAAACAACATCATCCATTACAAACATTGCATTTATATTAATTTGTCAGATAACAATATGGCTAGAAGAGATTCAGTAAAAAACGTCATCCCTTGAAAATATTTCCTTGTACAGGAACTTCCTTATAATTACAATTATGTTTTTTGAATAAGAGCTTCAGGATTTGGCTACTGCATAGTTGTTTCTATTAAGGAACCATATTTTAAAGCTGTTTTTCAATCAATCCTTCATTTAGTGCTTCAATTTCATGCTGAAATTACAAGCAAATGAGTAATCCCAGGGAAGCTAGAGGCATTCTAAAATTTCAGATTAAGTATCTGTATAAACATCTTACTCACTGAGACACCAAAGGTTAAATATAAAGAGTTACTTCAGAGATTTTCAGATACCTATATGTGATTCAGAGAAATCATAAAGGCCTGCCAGTGTCCCCCCTGATCAAGCATCTTCCCAAGGCAGTGATAGGTACAGTGAATTCCTTTCCAATTACATTTATTGAAGATATGGCCATTAGCATTTACACAGCTCATTTATAAAAGATCATGATTTCACCCAGTGTTAAATGTGAGACAATAGCAGCAATGCTGATGTATTACAACATTTATGTGTTTTTGCAGCAACTGTGGTGGTTTTGTTATTCCTTGTGCCCCATCCAGGGCCCACAGGCATTGTTCAGAATTTATTCACACCATCCAATAACCAATTGCTCTGGAATTGACTGCTCAGGAGATTTGTCTGCCCACAGGAAATCCCAGGCACCTCCCAAGGCGGGAGAGCAATGACAGTGAAAATGAAATGGTTCAGCAATGATACAGAGCAGGAAGACAGAGTCAATGGTGAGAACATGAGTGTTCATCCTGAATACAAAATGAAGTCAGATTAAACTTTAGTTTCAGAAACCCTAAGCTTCATACTGGTCATTTTCTTTACTTCTGGCTTGAGCAGATAAACTTAGAGTAAATTGACAAAATAAATTTAGGTCAACTTTTTGATTTATATAAATAAGGACTGTGAATTCTCACAGAAGATGGGTATCAGTGATGTTTGGGTTTGTTGATTTTTTTAAAAAAATGTAGACCAATCTAACAGTCCAACAGAGACTTTACATGATCTGATTCCAATTCAAATCAGAAGAAGGAGAATGAAATGGCTAAACAAATTCTCAATGTCTATTTGCCATGGTGTATGCCAACATGCATATACATTATACTTAAGCCACATCTATCAATGTATATAGCCTTTATATACAGAAAAACCCCAGTTCATTAGTGTTTGCATTTCAACTGACTACTTGAGAGTAACTCTAATATTAGATTTACAATAAAATAGAAGAGTGAAAAATTAGAAAATATTAAGAAACTGTCTTCTCTGAGAAGACATATTGAAAATGCAGTTGTATATATTTTGCACCACAAAATTCATATGAAGTTCAATACCTTACTGAAAGACAAAGAAATTATAATGATTCTTTCATTGCTATCCATTCCATTTATTTAACACTAGTGGTTCTTTAAAGAGATAAACTGTATATAATGAAGGTCACTGCTGTACCAGTGGGACAGAGTGAGATCAATAAAATTCTAAAAGGTTTCTTAAGCTGAAACATATGGCGTCAGACTTGCTCTAGTTTTTTTAAAGGGTTGAAGGATCCTCTGTAGGAGATTGAATCTATTCCAGTCCTTTCCTAATCCATTTTGCTTCTCTGTTTCTTTGTCGTTAAAATGTTGATTAACTTCTTCACACATCTCTAAATATCTATTACTTAATTCACCTGTATACTGCTTTATGCATGCTATGATGTGTAAAGTGGGATAGACAATTCACCTTTCTGCAGGTTGATTCACTCTATGTGCTTCTCTAGTAAAATCAAAGTATTAGCGTAATGTCATTCATCTTAGTGGTAAGGGGTTTTCTCTACTTTAATGAATTTTATTTATCTTGCCTTTGTTCCTAAGATATCTCTAATAACACCTCAACATCCTCCAACATTAGGAAGTGTAAACATTAAACAAAGTAGTTTAGGTAGTAACAAAATATAGGTGTATAGACAGTGTGCATAACACTGCATTTAGACTAACCTGTGTTTTCAAAGCAGTAGATTATTAGAAATGCATATATGAATGTAATTCTAACAGTAGAAAAAAAAATAGCATATTCAAAGCAATTTTTCATCTTTGTAAAAAAATAACTTCTAAAGATAAAAGTTGTAACCATATCCATCTTATCCCGAAAGTGACTTTTGGTGTACGTAAATGTTAACCCTTCTTTTAATAGAATTTAGAAGTATATTTACACCAAAGCTCTGTTCACATAAATATTTCAAAATGAAAGAAAAGAATATGCCTTATGTCTGGAAATGCATTTGTTCTCTCGTAATTTCTATTCATAAGTAAAGAACCCCACAGGAATAGTGTCTCTAGAAAACAGGAGTATGGCCTAAGGACATGCAGTTAATACAAACTGAAGAGTGACTGTGCAATCTTGGACTCAAAGAATGGTTTGGGTTGGAAGGGACCTTTAAGTTCATCTTGTTCCAACCCCCCTGCCATTGGCAGGGACACCTTCCACTAACCAGGTTGCTCAGACGTCCATCCAACCTGGCCTTGAACACTTGCAGGGGTGGGTTATCTACAACTTCCGTGGATATCCTGTTCTGGGGATAAATAAACAGTTCCTCCAATGAAAGAATCCCAAGATCTGGTTCTACATAAACAGGAAAATCATGAGGAAAAAGGGAAAAATTTTCAGCTTCTGTTCAAATAAACTGCAAAGGTGAATGCAAATTCCTGTGAGTAAGGCAGTAGGAAAAGAGACGATGGGACTGAACAAGTCCTCTCAACGGCAATTGAATGCAGTCTTGACTGATAGCTTGTTTTAAATACGAGTGAATAATACCAGAGGGTTTTGTGTGCCATCAGATGCTTTAACATCATTTTCTTCATCTCCAATGCTGCTTTATTGCTAAGTAATTTTGAAAACCAGCAAATTTCTCTAACTCATCAAAGTGTTTTCTCATCTCTTTCTCCTTTGCCCCAGAAGGTCTTGCACACTGAATGATCTATGCCAAGGCAATGAAGTGTGTTTTTATTCTAAATGCCAGATTTACAAGTTCTGTGTACTTATTCATGAATACTTTCATCTGTCCATGCTAAATGGGATTATTTTATACTTCAAAGTTTGTAGAGCTTTCTTTGAAAAAAAGGAAAATCAAATTCTTATATTGTTGCACATATATATATGGGAAATCTTGATGTTAAATTTCACAGAAATGTATGGTCAAGCATGACCTTATTTTAAAATGTAAGTTTCAGTTGCACATAAATTTTGATGCAAATAAAGTCTAGTGCATGATTCTTTTTTTTTTCNTATGCCAAGGCAATGAAGTGTGTTTTTATTCTAAATGCCAGATTTACAAGTTCTGTGTACTTATTCATGAATACTTTCATCTGTCCATGCTAAATGGGATTATTTTATACTTCAAAGTTTGTAGAGCTTTCTTTGAAAAAAAGGAAAATCAAATTCTTATATTGTTGCACATATATATATGGGAAATCTTGATGTTAAATTTCACAGAAATGTATGGTCAAGCATGACCTTATTTTAAAATGTAAGTTTCAGTTGCACATAAATTTTGATGCAAATAAAGTCTAGTGCATGATTCTTTTTTTTTTTCTTTTTGCTGTCCTAACCTCATCTATTATATTAACAGACTTTTTAATAATCTACTAAGTTGATAAGCCTTAAATATATCCTATTATTATTCTATATTCTAAATACTATAAAGGCATTAAACTGTTGACTTAAAGGCATGAACTACCAGCTAAGAAACCGTCTTTTAGGTGCAAACATCTGGTCCTTTTTGTCTGACAATTCTGTTTCAATACATCTGAAAAAATCAGTTTTGGTCAGACAAATCCTGGAGACATGCATAAGACCAAAGATATGGGTCTCAAAGACATGTTCCAAATAATTTTTTTAATCTAATAAGCAGCTAAAGTCAAATATTTTATCTGTCTGTGCCTGCAGATTTTATGAAAGAACTAAAGAAGCCATAACTTAAGGATAATCAGGTTTAGAAAGTGAGGTAAAACTATGCGAGCATCATGGTAACTGGGTCCTCCTACTAATTCACTAAAATGTGTATTTACACAGAGGATAAACTACATGCTAAAAAATTTAAAATGTTTCTTTACAAAAGAAAAAGCACTTTAGAAAAGCATTTAAAATGTTAGAAAATCAGTTCAACTTTTTCACTGCAGTTGTGACTACCATGAACAGTGTATGGGGTTGACTGAAGTTCTGCTGTTATTGAATAATGTTCTGATGTAATTAAATAACTTGTACTGGTGGCAGACCTAAAGAAGGGATTGTATCCCTTTGGATTTACATCAGCAAGATGAATCTGAGAGACTTCATTATTATTAATATACTGTGTGGTCATAGAGCTGGAAAAAACAATCATCCACAGTCTCTCATGCCATAAGCTGCACTGGATGCCCCTGAGTCATAGCAAATTTATGAAGAGTAGAAGTGTTTGGCTGCTTATCAGACACAGCGGAATATTTAGTTACATGAAGAGCTGGGCTAGATCAGTGGACACTAAGGCAAAAAAGCATTGGAAGACAGCATTCATTTCACAGTTCCTTTGGTAGATACATTTTCTCAGCCCCCATAAGATTGTTTCCAGTCTCTCCAGAGACTTGCTAATTTGAACCAAGGACAATGATTTCTAATCAAATATTTTCATACAGAATATATTTCTTACTGGGAAATAGTGCCCAGGAAGATGTTTCACTGAGGTCCTTAGGGCTCTTTTGAAATAAGTGCTGTTTTGGTTACCCTAATCCAAACTCTGTGGGGTTCACCTACCAAACCAGAACCTGCAGTCCCTGAAGTGGTCCAGGCTTTTGGGATATGCCCACCACACATGCCTATGGCAGAGCCAGGCTTTCTTCTACTAGCTGCTGAACACCAGGCACTGTATGTTAAAGAATCTCAAATGACACTCAGCAGCCACATTACAGCAACTTATTCCTCACTACTTGGTTAAAAATCAAGCTTACAACCAGAATTAAGGCTGTTCTTTTTCACAGAGGTATTTGTGTATTTTCCTAATGCTATCATCATGCATAGAATATCACCTCATGTTGGCATGAAAATTTGTTTTAATTCAGTCATTTCCTTAAATGACATTGGCTGAACATTTCAGTGGGATTTCTCAATGCACCCGGGCCTCTGGGACTATTTGTTTCCAGCATGCCAACAGCATCTTACATAATATAAGTGCCACCTTCCTTTCATTTCACAATCTAGTGAAATACTGCATAGCATTTTTTGTGCATGGTATCTTGCAAAGACCAGAAGGGAACACAGCAAATGTATGTGGAGCCAAAAATATATTGTTAATCAAATCCATGTTTTAAGAGTTTAAAAGTGTTTATTATGTTATACAGAACATTTCAACAGCAATACCTTTGTTTTTGGTTTAAGGCCCAACCTAGCATCTACTAATTTTCCTTGGTATTGTGCTCACGCTTCCAATGTCCCCTACATCCTATACTTGACAATTTTTGCTATTTCTTACACCAACATTCTCCCTTTCCCCTTGGAACCCAGCTCAGGGCAAGGGCATCCCAGCTACTCCCTGGGACCTGCACGGGTAGGGAAGCCAACAGCCTATCGCCTTTCTGCTGGTAATGGCAAATGACTTCAACACCACTGTAACTAGTAAATTAGTTAATGTTTATATACTATGAAGACACTTCTGGTTCCTGTTTACAGTCTTAGTGTCAAAAAGAAAGCAAAACCAAACACAAAACCTATATCTTGTCCCATGAATAAAAATAACAGCTACATATTTTTTCATAATGTAATGACTCCTGAATATCAACTAGGGCAATTATTACTCTGGTGTCTCTTAAAAATCAGTTAGAATATATTAAAACTGTGTTTGCAATACCAGCCATTTGAGTTGTATTTTAAAGAATTTATGATGGGTTTGGGCCTGTAGAAGAGATTGGTAGAATACTGAAGTAGAATCTGGTCATAAAGTGTGCTCTACTAATGATAATTTAAAGTGAAAAACAATGAAGTTATATATCCCTTTGAAATTCTTCTCTCTTATAGTATAAAGTGACTTAAAGCCATAGTGAAATACACATCATGCACTGTGTTTTCCAGGTTTGTTAGAATGGAATAAGCCTGACACTGATAATTACAGACAAAGCTGATGCCTTTATGAGTCTAACAAGGGAATTGTTGAATATTTTCTTAAGTGCGAATTAATTACCATTGATGTTAGATTTTATACTCTGATGGCCTATTTAAAGAAACATTAATTATAACCTAGTAACCTATTTATCGTATTGTCACACGAGGCTAAAAGCTAAACATCACCTATGGAAACAAAATTAATACACTGCTAGAGTCACAACACATGTCCAAAGGGTCAACTATTCAAATTTCTTCTGGGACACTCAAGATAGAATAAACATTTCCAAATAGGAAAGCAAATAGTTCGCATGTACCTGCAACAGGATAGAGGATTCAATTGCATGAACAAATATAAGTTGAGGAAGCTTCTTATACAAGGCAGCCTCTTTCTTTACCTTCCAAACACTGTAAAGGAAGAAAAATATACTGAATACTAATAGCTCAACATGGGGAAGACAAGCTTCCTGAGTGATGGATACTCACAGCCTTCACTCACACTGCTGATACTCTCTTAGTTTGCATTTTTTTAGTATCAGAATCATAAAATCATGTTTTATTCTGTGATTTTACTAGATAACCATGACAAACTTTTCAATGCAACTTGGCTAATGCTTGAAAAGACCAAAACCAAATTAATATTAAGTGCTTTGCTGTCTTTACCATGGGTACTACAACTCCCATAAATGCTAATGGTACTTACCACAGGTTGAAAGAAGATTAATTGTCCAGAAAGAATCTTCGAAAAATTAAGTGAGATTGGTAGTTTGACGATCACATGAAGCATATATTTACACAGCCACATGGGCATAATGAAAGGGGGAAAAATAAAATTCTGAATTAATTCAACATACCTATTTGGTATGTGTTGTCTATGAGTTTTATTTAATACTGAAATTGTATTTATGCTCATCTCATGTCCATTATGGAAAAAGTTCTATCATTGCCACAGAGTAGGTACTTTACCTTTGATATTAATGAGAAAGAGATTAGATTAATGTTGAATAATATGGAATTGTAGGTCTTGAGTCTTCTGATCATGTGTGCAAAAATATGAAAATGTATGGGTGTTGGTACTGGGTTGCTGGATGCTGTTAAAACCTGAAGTTTAACACATAAGTCCCCCCAAATTTTCAGATTTTCAGCCAAAAGAAAACTTCAATATTTGCACTCAGTATTTGAAAGCCTAAATATTAAAAAGAAAAGCTCTTCAGAATGATTAAAAAGAAACATATTTTCTTTCATCTTAAATATAAAAGTGTTTGTTTTGATGTACACAAGAATAAGGGAAGTGAGAAATTCCTTTAAAGAATGCCTTTTTTAATATGATTGTCATATTCAAGATGCCAAAAAAATTGACCATAGCCTTTCTTACTGAAAGAAGTTAATGTTTATCACTACTTTTGATGGCATCAGATTTCCTGTCAATTATAATTTTTGACTGCTCAAAAGGAATCAGGCTTAGAAATGGCAGTGCAATTAATTTAATATCCCTCTTAAAAATCCATTCAAGGCTATATTTGTACTAAGCTACTAAATAATTATTAATGAAGCTGTCTTTGTTCAGTTGAATATAATGAATGTATTTTCCATCAAAAAAATTAATAACTGAGTGTTCTTGATCAAATGGGAAAAACCTGAGTGAACAAATGGAACACACCCTCTCTGTGCAGTTTCATAGTGAGTCTGGTGAAATTCAAGGGCAAACACACTTGTAGTACAGAGAGATGCAGCAGAGCAGTTGCACAGTGTATTCACTGCACTCCTATCCCCCAGGAATTCTTCCTTGGAAATGGTAAAATTGCTTATAATACTGGACCATACAGGGCCAGAACAAATTAGCAACTTACCTCCCAGCTACTATTCCCTAGTCTCCACATTTACTACAGGAACAGTGAATGAATTGGATTTTTTTCTGTTAGAGACTATAAGAACATATTGTTGTTCTCTAACATGTTACAGAGTCTCTATTTATTCCAGAGACTGATGGTATTCCCTGGAAGAAAATAAATCAGTAATGTATCAAATATCAAGCAAAAAGTGCTCTCAGGAATGTTTCCTTTTTTTTTTTCCTTACCAGCTCATCAGCAAGTTTCTAGAGCAGACCCAGAAGTTCCTCCATGAGATCTAAAAACATAGAACTGAAATAGATTTTCTGTCATCCCACCTACACAAATCACACCCTCTACCCCCTTATTACAAAAATTATCATCCTTTACATAAGTGGGTCAAGCCTAACTTTAAAAGTGTTCTGTTACAGGAAATTCTCATAAAATCTCACTACTTTGGTGGTTACAAAGCCGTCCTTAGCTGTACTCATTTCCACCTTAATTTAATTAATTTAATTTTCCTCTCTTTTCTTGTGTTAATAATGTATTTTAATAAAGCTTCTGTCCCCTCATCTCACCTTCCCCTTACTCAATATATAACACACACAGAACATCTTTCGCTCTTTTTGCTACAAGGTACATTTTCCAACCATAAAAAGGATCTCTTCTGCTTATTTCTTTGACTGTGTCTGTTCCAGTCTAAAATAGCCTTTTTAGGGAAAGAACTAGCTTTTCAGAATTGCAAAAATGCTTTTGACAGGGTCTTGTAAAGTGGTCAATTTGTCTTAATTTCTTCCACTCTTTGAAAGCTCAAAAATCTCTCCTGAAGTTTTGTGTATTATTAGGGTCAGACTAAAATGTCTTTAATTCTTTCCTACCAGTCATTATGGCCCTGCGCAGATTTGTTTTAAAATATAAGATTTACTGTACCATTGCTTTAATAATTCAGTAGCAAGTTTTGTTCAAATCTTAGAGCTTCAAAGTGAAAACCTCAAACCTCAGTGTCTACCTCAGCTGAAATATAAAATCACAGAATCGTTTACGTTGGATAAGACCTCCAAAATCATCGAGTCCAACCTTGTCAACCAGAGCATGGCACTGAGTGCCACCTCCAATTATTTCTTGACCACTTCCAGGGATGGTGACTCCATGGTCTCCCTGGGCAGCCCCTTCCTATGTTTGACAACGCCTTTAGTGAAAAAAACCTTCCTGATGTCCAACCGGAACTTCAGTAAGGTCTCCCCCGAGCCTCCTTTCCTCCAGGCTAAGCAACCCCATCTACTCATACAACACTCTCTAGACTCTTCACCAGCTTCATTGCCTAGTGAATTCGTTTCTGCCTCCACAGGGTTGGAGGGATTTTTTTTGTCTTTCCTATTACTTTCCTTGTATTCAGAATCCATGCATTTGCATCTTAGCGTCCCTGGATGCCTTGTAGTGATTTCTGACATACTAGCTTCAAAACCTTCCGAAGTTCCCAAAGTGACTATTCCATGAGAAATGTATCCTCAAAAATCAAAACAGCAGCAAATACTCCATTTACTATTTTTCAAACTGATTCGGAAAGCAGGTTCTAAACATTTGCAAAGCACCACTCTGGTATAGAATCACAGAACGGCCTGAGTTGGAAGGGACCTAAAAGATCATTCAGTCCCAGCCCGCCTGACATAGGGACACCTCCCACCAAACCAGGTTGCTCAGAGCCCCAGCCAACCTGGCCTTGAACATTTCCAGGAATGGGGCAGCCACAGCTTCTCTGGGCAACCTGTGCCAAGGCCTCACCACCCTCACAGGAAAGAATCTTTTTTCCTAACATACAATCTAAGCCTGCTCTCTGTCAGTTTGAAGTCATTCCCCCTTGTCCCGTCACTCCATGCCCTTGTAATTAATCTCTCTCCATCCAACTTTCTTGTAGGCTCCTTTCAGGTACACAACATAAATTCATCAGGATAAAATCCACCATTAGTTATCAGTTTAATCTCCACACAGCCATGTGCAGATGGATAAAATCAGACACTCATTAGCTTGAAAATGGTATCTAAGCTGACCACAGCATTAAGATTACATGTTCATGAGTTAGTAAGCCCTTTTACTTTACTGTCATCTGAATTATTTTAAGTAGCTTGAAATGTAGCTACTCAAAGTTAGAAGCATTTCCTCCTCTTTACTGAGCGTAGACATGTAAAAAGCATTATTGACCAATATAATTGCCTAGGATTTGGAAAAAACATAATACGGTACTTGGAAAGCAATACTATAATAACAAAGTAAATCAAATTTCCAAAAAAATTAGAAAGTAAAATCTGAGTAAGAGAAAACAGCAATCAGGAAACCTAAAAGCAGACAGAGAGAATATGAAATGCATGTAGATACAGTTTCAGACGTTTGCAATTCACCAAGCATTTCCTGATAAGAGGAAGGTGCCTCTTATCCCAGTGAAGCTGAGTATCCAGAAATGTCACACTGGGGAAAGATTTGAAGAATAAAAACAACGTGTCAGCTGTCTTTGAGTCTCTTTTTTCCTGCATTGCAATCTCATTTTAAGCAATTCTCAGCCATAACAGTACATCAAGGTAGTTTTTGTCAATGAATTACTTCCATTGCATTTTTATCATTACTTCAACTTAAAAATTCACCTAGTTATTGACCAAAAACAGTTCTATGACATAATTCAAACATTTTCCCCAAGGAAAAATATCGTATTCCTTCTTTTGAACTTTTCTAAGTGAAGGTTAATACAAAATAATATTTATGAAATAACAGAAACAAGTTAAATGCTAAAGCAGTCTCATAACTCTTGAGTCCTGTTTATGCCTCTGCCCAAACAGTGTCTCAAATGAAAAGTTCAGGTTATAGACACGTGACTCTCTGCAAAGTCAATGATGTGCAGTGAAATAGGGAGTTAAAACAATTAAATGTATGTTTTAAAATGTCACTCTGATTCTACTGGTCTTTTCATAGCCTGCAATGATTCATCTTAAAATAAAAAAATAACATATCATGTTTCCAAGTTTGAAAACAGGTCTGAAATTCATCAAAGGAGACAAATACAGTGGGAAAACACATAATTTAATGACTATTTTTATGGGACATCTCTAAATTCCAGGAAAAATGGAAAAATGCACATTTCCTGTGCCAGTTTAAAAAAAAAAAAGCATATTTTTTACATCTGCACCATAACAAAAATATTGTCATTAAAAATATTATTGAGAGGAATAGAAAAGGAAAGGGAAACAGAAAATGAGATACACAAAATTTAGAGTTTTACCAATTCACGTGGAGGAGATTGAAAAAAAAGGGGTAGGTTTTCCCTCAGCACAGAAAAAACTTAATTCAAACAGATGTGTCCTATTTATGGTGTACACTGTCTCCATCCCACATCACAGAATTAGGGAAGGGAAGGGAAGGGAAGGGAAGGGAAGGGAAGGGAAGGGAAGGGCC
>VZRS01008545.1:118960-259296 GCA_013398055.1 Ifrita kowaldi
AAGGGAAGGGAATGGAACGGAAGGGAAGGGAAGGGAAGGGAAATTCCAGATAAAACTTTTGTTTGTGCGAACCAAAGAAAAAAAAGAATTCTTTTTCAGGTTTTTATTCTCTTTTGCCCACTGCTCTTGAAGAAAAGAAAAGAAGGAAGGAAAAGTGAGAAATTTAAGTATGTTTTCCCTTAAAAGAAAGTTTCTGTCAGTCAGATAGCCATTTTGATTACAGTCACTATCAATAACAATATAAATTATGTATACTTATTAACTATATCAAGTATCATGTGAAATATTTATCCAATAGCTTGGTATAAATTTTAAAAATATTTTTAGAGCTGTGTAAAGCAATGTAATTTTCACCTTTTGATGTATTATTACAGGTTTGCATAGGAGTTCATATGGAAAATGTTACTCATTCCACAAATTAAAATGCCAGTCTCTTCAAATGTTAAGGGCTATTCTTTTTGGGCTGCATTTTCAGGGAGTTAAATGGTGCTGACAGAAACTGAGCAGTTTGAAGCAGTAAACACATTCCAAGAGATTATGTATAATGCTGTGGATAATGTTTGTTCATTAGAAAATATGCATGGATTTTGTTTAGTAGTTTATTCCATAGGAAGACGTTAACTATTATTTATTTACTTTTATTCATAACTATTATTATTTATTTTGGATATCATTAACACTGATTATAAATGCTTAGTTCCTGTATTTCTGAATATAAACTACAGTGACTCATATGCTACCTGTGCCTCCTTCTTTTCTTTGGCCACTCAGAATTAGCTTTTCTTTAGGTACAAGCTCAGATTGACATGATGCAATTTTACATAAACTACTGTGATGGTGGAATAGATTTTTAAAGTATGTCATATTTGAGGAAGAAATGTTTATTGACTATATCAATATTTTTTTTAATATTTTGCTATTTTTAGCATTACTTTGAATTTAGAATGACTGCACAATGTAGCTTAGAAGTCCTTCAGGTCTTGGCAAGAAAAACCAGTGCCTCAGACAGCCCCAGCACTCCTGACCTGGGCCCTTTGAAGACAGAATGTATAAAGAAAACAACCAACAGCATTCTAATGTTCAAAATTAAAGGCTTTGTTCTTGGGAATATGCTACAATGGAATCACCCAGGTACACATAATGTATTCTTTTAACACTAGAAGATGATAATCACAATGAAATAAATAGACTGAAGAAAACAAACAGTAATAAAAATCTGTGTGAAACTAAAAAAATGCTTGACCAATGTTGAGCATTTCAGTGTTACCTTGAGGGAGAAAAAGAAGTGTCAGTGGAAACACAGAAAATGAGATACACGCACAAAATTTAGAGTTTTACCAATTCATGTGGAGGAGATTGAAAAAAAAGGGGTAGGTTTTCCCACAGCACAGAAACAACTTAATTCAAACAGATGTGTCCTATTTATGGTGTACACTGTCTCCATCCCACATCACAGAATCAGACTATGAAAAAAGAGTTAATTTTAAAATAATTTTTTTAAAAAATATTCCTGACTCTTCTCACTGAGTTGTGCATGAACAGAACTGGGCCAGTGATTATTTTATGTACAACGGCTGAGAGCCAGAGATCCTTTGAAGTGCCGAATGATCTCCCTTTAACTCAAAATGAGAGAGTAGAGAGAGCCTATTGTGCACCCAGTTCTGGCTGGCTCAGGCTTTTGTTACAAAACTTTCATACCTTCTTGGTGTCCCAAAGTACCTAATGAAACTTTGATAAGGCTCTCTACCTGAGTTCATACATTTTATGATCTTACGGAAAATTTTGTCTTTAATAAATTATAATTCTGAAAAATATTTAAATTGGGGATTTTATAAGGCCACTTCAAAAGGATGAAGATATGATTAGCTATTTAAACTGTTAAGAAAATTGCTAAAGTAGTTCTAGGGTGAAAAGCTGGGTCTTTTCCACCCCTTAAAGAAATTATTTTGTCCAATATCAAAGTTGCTGTTTGGTGTAGAAAATGGAAAAAAAGGTTGTTATTAACAGAGAATCTTAATGCAACTGGTTTGGCAAACCCTGTATAGTCTATAAATTCTACCTAAAAGTTAACACTGCCTGCCTGCAAAATCTCAAATATATTTTTTCTTCACATCATGCCCTCTGCTGTTTTAAAATTGTTGTTTTTGCAAATGTCATGATCAGAAGAAAAAAAATGGATAGGAGCAGAAGGATTTTTATGCCTTAACTGCTGCAGAATCTTCAACTTAAAAATAAGAATTTGATTTTTTAAGAAGAAATTCCGGCTCATTAGTCTACAGTTCCCCAAAATATATGGTGTTAAAGTTCAAAATAGAAAACATGATTTATTTTTAAAGGTCAAATGTATCAAAATGGCTCCTACGATAAAAAAAATGCATAGGAAAGCCATGAAAGCATAAGGAAACAGTGGGAGCAGCAACAGAGAGAGAAGCCTGTAATAGATAAGGAGATGACGAGGGGTGACATTGTGCTGGTTACAGGAGGATTATTAAAGGAGATCAGATGGCCCAGGGGCCTGAAGAGTTGACAAGGAGATTTTCATCTCTGGTTCTGGGTTCAGGATCTCACTCATGATTTTTTTTTTTTTTTGGTCTATTAATGTTTTGACAGCATGTTGCAGAATGAGAAAATAGGAGAGCACCTGGCCAAGCAAAGATGCCCCTGCTTTGGTCTTGTGCAGCTCCATGTAGCACTTTGGGGAGGTGGCAGCAGGGGAATGGCTTTGTGGCACTTCAGAGCCAGTGGAGGGAGAGTTTTCAGGTGCTGAAGCCAGCATCTCACATGGCCCCATTGTCTTTGAGATAGCACAGGCTGTCAGGAGCACAGAGAAACCACAGGGCTGGGAATGCAGACCTGTGTCAAGAATAAACTATTCTAAAATTAAAACAATTACATAGAAACATAACCTTTTGTGAAACTCATAATGCTTGATTTTTTAATGTTATTTTCAAAGAGACAGCTTACTAAGGAAGATAAATATGTGTTCTAAACAGTGTAATTGTCTGTATACTTGGTGGAGCACTCACTGTCTGAGACAAGTAACATTGAAAAGATATCTTTATTGTCTAGCTATAAACTCAGTATTCTAGCCATTAGACTAGAATTGCTTAATTCTAATTGTTTATTTGATGTATATCTCATTTATCCCTCCTTTGTTATTGATAAAACTTCACCATTTATTTCCTAGCCAGTTCTCCCTCCCAGCCCACAAGCATAAGTTTCTAGGAAACTTAGCTTTTCACAGAGCTAAAACCCGTAAGTACAAATCCTGTAATAGAAAAAAATCAAACAAGAAATTCAGCACTGGTGAAATATGCGGCTATAAATGTCATTACACCATGTCTGATATGAACATTGCTTGGTGTCTGCATGCTAATCTCAAGATTAATTTTGTTATATAGTAAAAACCCACTGCAATTCAAAGACTTTGCTTTACCTCTAAAAGCTCTGCTGCTAAAATATATATGGGCTAATGAAAAGGAGACCATGGTTTCCTTTGCATGGTATATGATTGAGTGACATCCCTACAATTTAACCTTGTTTAAAAAAGAGAATCAACTAAATTTTCCTGACGAAAGTGGTACATTGTTTGTTTCTGTCTCTCTATATGTGTAGGGATATGTGTGGACATTGTAGAATCACAGAACCACAGAATGGGTTGGAAGGGACTTTAAACATCATCTATTTCCAGCCCACTGCCATAGGCAGGGACACTTTCCACTAGACCAGGTTGCTCAGAGCTCCATCCAACCTGACCTTAAACACTCTGTATATCTTTCTGTGGTTGTGTCCCTGTGTTTATGTATGGGATTGATCTTTAAAATTCCTCAAATGCATGTAACAACTGTATTATTAAGAAGCAGATCTAAGAATCTCAATGTCCATCCAGTAGTTATTTTGCCAGTAATTTGCTTAAGGAAAAAACAAAGGGCACAGTCAATAGTTATTAAACAAATAGAACACAAGTATAGACCACAAAAAAATATCCAAGTACTCCTCTTACAAACATAAGAACCTTTACTTTGCAAAATCAAGGAGGTCCCCTATTGTGAATTAATTGTCATGGAGACAGCTGGGAGGCCAGAGGTCTGATTTTAGTGCATAAACTACACCAACATGACAGCTTAAGTATACTTTTAGAATGTCATATGTTTAACTTCCTAGTAAGAACATTTAATTGCCAAGCTTCAACAAAGTGCTTTCAGTAATTTCTTTTCAGAGAAATATTTGCATTTGTGTTTGAAAGCAACTGTACTGAATGAAGCATAGACTTTGGATTTTCAAGACTTCTTTTTTTTTTTTTTCTGAAGTAACGAGCCTGATACATTCAGTCTTGGACCATTTCTCACCCAGACTTTTCCCTTGCCCCTCCTCCTAGGGAAGGGGTGCAGTCTGCCCCTATAGCCCCTTATTCATGGGGCTGTTTAGCCCACAGGGGCTGCCTTCTGCACCCAGCTCAGGCCCAGCACAGCCCAGCCACCCTCATAAAATTCTGGAAAGTGAGTTTCAAATTAAACTCTGACCAACTCCAAAGTTTTATGCGATTTGGTGAATAGTTGTTTGGCATTCACCTCATCTACTATCTTCATGATTCTATAAACCTGAGACTATGCCCTCAGCCTTCTCCTCTCAGAGCAAAGATCTTTCAGTCTCACATTGTAAAACTGCTCCATCCTTTTGGTCACAATCTTTGCTCTTATACTTTCCTGTACCTTCCCTCTACCTTCACAAACCCCTGAGAGAAGAACTGTAAGTGGTTCTCAAGATGTGAATTTTCATGGCATGAAATCACAGATAAATTCGAGGAAAACTTCACTGAAAGCTGGGTATTTTTTTGTTTTTGGTTTCATTTTGATTTTGTCTCTTTACACAATAAGAGCAAACAAATAATGCCACAGCTAATTCAGTTTGGTACAAACCAAGTATTGCACAAATCAATAGAAAAAAAAAGGCTGTAAATTACTGAGTCCTAAGTCCAACTTCAGTAGTAGCTCCGAAGCAAGCATCCAGCTGATATGGCTATGAATTTATCTTAAGGTATGTGGTTTCCCAGCACAGTGAAATGGTCCCATTAACACTGTGGTGACATATGGAGAACTGAACAATATTGGCAGTTGTAACTACACCCACATGTTTTCCCAGGCAGAGAGATGGAGCATCTGGGCTCCTGGGGATGTGGTTAAACTGCTTCCCAATTCAACTGGCATTTTCGCAAATGCCTGAACAATTGTCTCATTATGTGCAAAACCAGATACCCTTAGGAAAACACTAGATTACTCTCTACCTGCATGTCTTGGTTTGAGACAAATTTTAGGAGGAAAATGTCCTCTGAGAGAATGCAGGTTTCAGCAGCCCCTCCCCCATCAGGTTTGGGAAAAAAATTCCTTGGGGGAAAGTGAAAAAAAATTTATTTAACAGGCAAAGTGCACGCAGGCACTGAAAAAAGAATGAATAATGTTAATGATGAAACCTCTCACCATGGAGAAGACCTGGGAAGATTTCCAAAGTCCTTTGTGGATATGGCTCTCTCCTCTCTGGAGCTGGGGTTCGGTGTGGGCCCCTCTGGGCCACGGTGTAGGGCCTCCTGGTGATGTTTTGGTGTTGCTGAACAGTCCAGAAGAGAAGAAGAAGCCGCCAAAGTCCCAGGAAACTCCTCGCTCCAGCTACAAGCAAGAAGCTAGCTAAAAAGCGAGAGAATGTAACTCTTCCCTGCTGCAGAAGCTGAGAACTGAGAAGTCAGCAAGTTATCTGTGTTTTTGAACACAGCACCAAAGGAATTCCACCGCCTTCCTCCCTCCCCCTCTCGGGTCTGCCTTAAAGACCCAGAAAGGCACAGGATTCATGTCTGGGCATAGAGCAGGTGATAGGGGATACAGCATGATAAAGTCACCCCAAGATACTGAATATGATTCCTACTCATAGTGGAGGTAGGAAGAACATGATGCTGCAACAGGATGTTGCACAAAGTACCCAAGACACAAACAAGACACAAAGGTCTCTGGCAGAGAAACGCATTTCTTAGCCAGAGGTTCAAACTCTATACCTGCTGTCATACTGCAATTTCTGCATAATCTGCTTCTGTTGAGGTTTCACAGGTTACCAGGGTATGTACACAATGAGACAGCTTTCTGGGGATGATTCCTTAGACTGTGGGGCTCTTTAGTTTCAGCTTGTATCTCTTACTCATCAAAGCTCTCTGCACTCTTTCACTCTAGTCTTCCGTGAATTTTTTTGACAGCTGTCTTTGCAGAGCTTTTTAGGAATGCAAAGGGAATTGTTCTATACAGATTTCTAGAAACAGATGTGTTGAACCAGTAAGTCTTTCCCCAGTTCCACGTACATTAAATTCGTTAGTTGGCTACCACAGTTTTCTAGACTTACCTCTTTCCCTCAAATACCTTAAGAGTCTTTTGCATCATCAATGTCTTCAATTTTAATTCTGTCTGCACAGGTGATATTCACAAGACCAGAAGTCATGGCAGCCAAGCTCATTATCACAGATGATTCATTGTTTTCTTTCTTTACAGTCTCCTTTTTTTACAGCTTCATAAATAGCTCATTGTCTTTTATGTGAGTCTGTATTTAAATGCTCACTTCAGTAATGCCTGTTTCAATAAGATGATGACTTTTCAGTGAGAGCTCTGAATGCAGAGGACAACAACACAGAAAAAAACCCATTTCTAATAACTCCAGGGATTCAATATTCTTGATTTCCTGGGTGTAAAAAGTAATCATAAAACACCTGTTGCCAGACACCAAAATGAATAACTACAATATTCCTTGTAGTGGTATTTTATTACTAGATTTTTTCTTTGGATAGCCCTTCAACATCTTTCTCTCAGCATCGGCACAGACTTGATTAAGTTCAAGGCTGCCTGTCATGGAGCAGCTGATGGCTGAGGATACAGCTGGGCAATTGTATCTTTCTAACATTTTAATAACCAGGCTTGCCATTAGATTACATTTGGCCTTTAGCAACATTCAGTGAGAAATGTCTTTGGGGTATCTGTTGTACACACTTATTGGAAAAAAGTTGCCATTTTATGCTTACCAGGTTGTGTTGGCAAGAATTCTGAACTGCTTTTGAATGACCATTAAGAGGTGACAGGACATTCTGCGGAAAATAAATCAACTAAATAAATGCAAACCTGTGAGAGAGAGATGTTCCTGAAGAGTTTTGTGTCACATAGTCTCTTACATTTTATTTTTACTAATTATTGCCTATATCTGTCAGAATAAGAAGCAGGGGCAGCCAAATAGGACAGGTTTAAATGATGGAAGACTCTACACAGAAACTGAAGGATGCAAGTATCCTTGTTTTCTTAGCTTTTATCGGAAAACTGTTTCAAAATGGAATCACAGTTATCCAGAAAATGAGCTGCATGATGAAATCATTCATTCTGCATTGAAATTCATGTAACAGAACAGCATTTCTGCACAGAAAACTAGCAAATTATGCTCTGTTTGATTGCCTCTTTTTTTCCACATTTTGTGAAAAAAACAGTTGAAGAAAGAATGGAGATGAAGTCCAATCATATCTTCGGTTCTTTGTGAGGATTGATATAACATTATTTAAGATATTTCTTAAGAGTTAAACAATACGCAGAGAACTAAAAATTCTAAAACTCTCATAAATAGGGCTGGGAAGTAGAGAACCAGAGAGCTGCAGTGGGGGGAAATGACTGGAAACTTATTGAAGTTTATGACAAATTAAACTTTTTCATGGCAAGGAATAGTTCTTCAATTTGTCTTCATCCAGCTCTTGTAAAAGGACATTCTTTAAAAAACCCCAACAACTTTTAGCCTGTAGCCTCACAAGGTGTTGTTGAACAGAGCAATTGGAAATTATCTTTGACAGAGCACTTACTTGTGTAACTCAGATTTATTCCCTTGACTTTATTGTACTCATGATCATCCTCATTTTGTTAGGCACTGAAAGAACACCAGAAAGAAACCTACAAAATGGACAAAGAGCTTCCCCGGAAGTGTAAGAGTTTTAATTGGAAGATAAGGTGTATTGGCTCGATCTACCATCCCAGTGAAAAACACAAAGAGTAAAGCAATAATCTTTATCACACCCATGGATATGACCTTTTTCCCCACTATGGTCTGCGCATGCATTGGCTACTGATGCAGATCATGACATGAGGTTTGACACAGCACTCCTTGGAGAATTTGTCAAGAAGCTTCTGCAATGTGAGCTGTCTATTTGTCAGCCTTTCCCCCTCCCCTCCTCATCAAGTGTTCATTTTTCAGAGTAGTGATGACAGATGTAAAGAGGGAGAATATATGGGGAATGTCATGTTGCTGTCACTAACGCTGGGCATCCTGTCATGCCTGAGAGAATTGTGCTGTGAGAAAAAATGTGCACCGAGGTTTCTGCATGGTTGTAAGCTTGTTTTTTTAATAAAAATCATCAATCCTGTTAAAAAAATATATATTATGTGAAATAGGACAGTATACAGAACTTCCTAACTTATATCAGTATTCCAGATATGGGTCAGACCAGGAGTATTAACTGAAATGAAATACAAAATGATGATATATTCTATCTCATAATGCATGAAACAGTAGGGTAGAAAATGAATTTATTGACTAGGACCTGTAGAACAAGCACAGGAAAATATTTTTCATGGCATGTACACCTTAATTGTCTAATTCATTGTGCCACATTCTTGCAGCTCAAAAGCACCAGAGTAAATTAATTGAAGAAAAAAATATGCATCAAAAGCTCACTCCTACCCAGGTTTAGGATAGCCAGAAGATTGCTGAAGAGAAAAAAAATTAAAGAGGACAGTGTCTGAGGGATGGGCTTTCATTATTGGTTTAGAATATCGTCTCCAACTTTCTACAGGGCAAGTGCTAAGAAGACAAACACTCAGTGTTCAAGCGTATAGTGATTTAACTGGCGTCACACATGTGTTTGTTGTCAATACTATTCCTAATATATCAAATTACATATTGAAGCCACACAAATGCATTTCCAATTATTATATTTTGGGTATTTTTTATTCGTTAAAGGGATTAATAATTATCATCTTGATTCCAGCGAAAGAAAACAAGAACTTTAAGTTCGGTTTGGCTATCATTATGTATTGCTGTCGTAGTATATAACAGTGTAAAACAAAGTTTAAAGCTAAAATACTTTTTTGAATTATTCTACAGATATCAATGACAACAGAAATAATGACAAAAATAATGAATATTAAAATTGGAGATATTATTTCTCTTTCTCCATTGTCTTGCTGCCCTTAGAAGCAGACTGCCAGGTGTGGATGGAGGCTAACTTCTCCTGATTGCCTGGGCATCCAAGGGCTATGGATGCTCCAGAATATTTCTTTTCTTTCATTGCAGTTGTTTGTTGAGGATTTCACCAAATGTGTATTTCCCTTTTGGACAGCTGCACAAATTTTGGGAATACTAATTTGGCTGTATCCAGCATAGATACTTGTTAAAGCATGGAGCTCTTTAAGTTACCTAGATCATGGTTTTTCGATTTGTGGCTGTTTAAAAGGATGAAACCATCCTGTTCTTTTCTTTGCTAAAGTATAGTAGATTTCAGTAATTTAATTTGTTGGATTGTTAAAAGAAACCAAGAAAACATTCTGTTTCCTAGTTGCAACTTGAGGTTACATTATACAGAAAACTATAGGGAAAACTACCAAGAACAGCATAATTCCCCCACAGGAACATCAGTCATGTTTTCAGCTCCTCCCATGGAGGTTGTCAAAAAATCATAGCAAGATGAAATCCGATGTGCTACCCTGAAATTCCTGGGCGATTCCTTTTAGCTTGATCATTGCTTTATTTCTGAACAGTAAAAGAAGGCTGCACAAATGCTATTTATTTCATTTACTTTTTTTTTCTACTTTTATTTTATCAGAATAGCCCCAGCTAACCTATAACTGAATGCAATGATTATCAGTGGGCTGCTAAATAGTAACTAAAATATCTGGCTGTTGTTTACCTCACTCTCCAACATTTCTTTGACCTGTACAGTAGTTTTAGGTTAAAGTCTTCCTCATGTTTCTGTAGAACATACAACAAGGGCAAATCTTAGAAATTTATCCCGGCATATAGGAGGAGCTTCCATAAAAGGAACCCAGCAAAAGGAAGATGTTTTCACTTTTGTCCATGTTCTAAAGCGAGGACACTGTAACATCAGCCACTATATGATTTTTTAAAATTAAATTATTAAAAGAAACACATTTTTATTTGCAAAGAGAATCCTTATCCTGATGGTACTTCAGGTTTTGAATTTCATTTTCAACACAGGTAAAAGAGACAGAAAGCAGAATAATGATACAACACTAATTCTCAATGCTACATGGGTAGATCACTAGCTATCTGCACACCTAACTTGTTTTTAATTCAACCCTGCAACATCCAGTCATATTATTCTTTGTAAGAAAGCCAGTCAAGGCAGCCACTGAAGAGGAAAAAATGTATGCTTATTTATAGGACTAAGACCTGCAACTGTTTACTAAAAACAAACACTATGCAATCATATCTCAGGTGTTCGTCAGTAGCTCTGTCATCTATGCAAGAATTCTTCACATTTATTGTATTCCCTTTTCTGCACATTTAAATGCTGTTGCATTGGATTACTATAAATTAGGGGGATGGTTAATAACACATTTTGCTTTTTCCTATTCCTCTACCTGTCTGACCACAAACATTAAGAATATTACTTTTTCTGTGTGTCTGAAATTATTGCCAAAAGTCTCACTGAAAGCAAGTGCCAGTATTGTCCTGGTACTTTCAATACTGCTTGATACAGAAACCTTGATGGAATTGACTTTTCCATATAGTTACATTTGTTACGAGTATATATTCCATTTGTGTATTTGAATATATGCTCTTTTTTTTGTTTATAGTTCTTTAGTCAAACTTGCCATGGAATCAGGCCATTTACAAAGGGTATAAAGTAGATTACCTTCTTTCCCAGGAATCATTAATGTAGTCCATTTCCTAAGGCAGATTCCTGAGGCAATAGAGGCAATCATGATTTACTTTCAACACAGATACTGTATATTTGACATATACAATATTCTAAATACTACCAAGCCATTTATCAATGACATAATGCTTTGGTATTACTTGCTCTGGATTGGTTTTGTTCAATAAAATTCTGTTTAATAATTATAAATAGCTAATCTAAAAGTAAACAAATAATTGGAATGGGTGTACTGACATATGCATTCTTCATACAACATTGGCAGTAAATCTACAACAACTGTGTTGTCATTTAATTGCTTTTATGCTTAGAAAATACTAATGTGTGAAAATTTCATATTTGAAATATGCACTCCTAAGAATAAGTTCTATGTCAGAAGTTCCTTCATTTATCATTTTCAGCTAATAGCTAGTTAGAAAAAGTTTCCATTTATTTTTATGTGGTTACAGTTAATAACTTCTGAAAACAAATCACTAAATGCAAGGTTTGAAATAGATGTGTTTTCCCCTAAAAGACACCAAGAATTTTTAATATTTCTGGGTTTGATATTTTCTGTTGAAAATGTAAACAAAATACTGACTCAGAACTCAGCTCTGAGAGAAAAATGGCAGCAGCAGATCTACAAAAATGCATGAATGTGCAGTGCATTTGTCACTATATGTATTTGCTTATAAAATTGCCTTTATCTATTCATCTTTATATCATTTGCATTAGGCTGATCTCATGATAATTAAGCCTGAGAACTGGACTTTCACTCTTTGCCAATGCAGGTAAAAAGACTAAAGACTAGTGCATTAGGGTACACTGAATTTAGCCCGTTTAATTTACATCTCTCCCCTCCTTCACATTAAGAAAAATGTCAGATAATTTTCTAGGGTAATGTTTTGCCATTGATTGTATTTGCTGGTTGTGTGGTTTTAAGGACATTTTTTATTTTATGAAGGCTCCAACACACACAAACACACCATATTTTAAGAATTCCTGTAGGGAAAAAAAACCCTGGAGCTCCCTATCATGCCAGAAAGGCCAATGGAAGTACGGAATTTGAAAAACTTTTTGTTAGGTGCCTTCCATTTAATCTGTTTGGCCTGGACTCCTTCACACCTTTAAAACTGAATCAACAGCAACTTCTCTGGCATGGATGGCTTTCCTGCTGTTTTGTTCTCCTAGCACAACTCCAGGAGACAACTGCCCTTGTGCCCTTCTCTAGGGAAGATCGAAGTTTGTACGCTTTCTTTGAAACAACCTTGTCCCTCTTACCCCTGTAGAATGTATTTTAATGGTTTAATGACAATGTTCTATAAAATACCTTCTACTCCTAATACTAAATCTCCAAATCGTACTGTAACTTTTATGGAGATTTTCAATTGAAACAAAGTATTGAAATCTATATGTCTGCAGGCTTTTAACAGTGCAAGTACTGATATGTCCTGTGGTATACAGAGTTTTGTTTTCATTTTACAAGCCAACCACATATGAGCCATTGACTAAATGTTGGGGGTTTTTATTAACATTCCATATGTAATAGAAATTTTGTTGATCATATAGTTGTATTATGTCTAAACACATTATTTCTTGCAACACGTAGTTCAAGTGTATTTAGAGGAAAAGGTAGAGGTATATACATTGAAGGATGGCACGGCAGAAGTTTGATTCTTTTGACTGTACATTTTGAGTCCAAATATAATGAAGATACCAAGGAAAAGATTAATGAGGAAATTGTGCCAGCAGTCTGGGGGAGGGATTGATGAGAATTTGGACTGTTCTCTGCTGGAAAATTTACATGAATAAAGCCTTTTTAATTCTACAACTATTTGAGTCTGGTGAGTGATGGGAAAAATGCCTAGGAACAGTCAAGAAAAAATGTAAACACTTAGATTGAGTTCACTGCTATGTCTTCAGTTAAGGAGGGAGATAATTAACACCTAAGGAAATTCATTGCATGCTACTATGCAGGACTAGAAAAATTGAGGAATTGTTATTTAGAATTTTTTCCTAACACATTTTGTACAATGTTTTGAACCACGCTGTCCTACGTGCTTCATTCATTTGTGGTGTAGAAAAGCTCATATATATTAGAATCTGAATACTGAATCTTGATGCAACTACAGACTATGCTCCCTAATTATTGGATAGAAGCAAAAGTCCTTACTTATGGGGAAAATATTGCATTTATGCCTATGATTCCACTTCAAAATGAGATGGACACAGCTGTGCAGCTGGAGCAGAAGTGAAACTAGAGAGCTGTTCTGGAGGGTATTCTTGGATACACATTCTGCATGTTACTTCTCTTTTGCTCAAATGGAGAATGATTATGTGCCAATTTGGCACATGCTTCTTCCTCTTCTCTTTTAGCTTGGGTGTTTTGGCCATTTTGGTGGATAGACATAGCCAGGATTATCCACTCTCCACCTCTGCTGGCAACATTGCTTCCTTCAAATGGAATATTTATGTCTGTTGCTCTTTATCATCATTTTGAATCATATAGCAGTACACCTTTATACCTACACACATGAAAAAATATCAGCAAGCACTTTTTTTTCATTTTTTTTAAGCTGAAGAAACCAAAATTTCCTAGCAGAAGTGCGGATACTAGCTTTCTTATAGTCTCCTGAGTAAAGCAAAAGCAAAATAAAAGGAAAGAAGGATTATCGTATAGTGTATCACAGGCAAATTCTGTGTGATTATAAGATAGAATGCCATGGCATTAGGATTGATATAGCCTGCTAATGACACATTTTCTGGTAGTTATGGTTTCCAAATATATTTTTAACTTTTTAGGCGGTGGTAGAGACATTTAATAAGCTTTTACAATTACTATAATTTAGCACAATCAGGAAGGAAATTAAAAACACAGATGCCCCATCCCTGGAAGCGTTCAAGACCAGGCTGGATGGAGCTTTGAGCAATCAGGTCTAGTGGAAGGTATCTCTGCCCATGGCAGCGGGGTTGGAAATGGATGATCTTTAAGGTCCCTTCCAACCAGGCCATTCTGATTATATAGCCTGTTGGGTACTAAAGAATGACAATTATTTGTTGCCTAAGATTTTGTAATTCTTATAGATAAATTGCATCATAATCTGTACTAATAACAGACATGTAGAAGCGACATACCAATGACCAAGCCACATATTTGACACAATGTTCTTAGTGCTTATTTGAGAGGTTTATTGCCATGGCACTTCAGTTATTTTTTAAAACTAATTGAATATTTCTCTTCATGTTAAACATTCTATAACCCCAAGTTTTAGACTTTGCCATGCATTTATTTAAACTGTAGGACAAAAGAAGTTCACCATTAATGACAAGCTATAGTTAAAAGTACATGAGTTAGACAAGCCCCAGTTTCAACTTACAACCACGGATAGCAGTAACTTACTGACTCCGGGATCCTGGAGGTCATTGCTCTAGGACCTGGACAAAACCAGACCAGAATAAGCCTGACTTTTTATGAGTTATTTCCTTGGGATTTGTTTTACATCACTTCCCATTTTTTTTCCCTTCATGGTTTAAATCAGAAATTTAATCATAGCTTATATTTTGATGTTTGGCGTCTCCAATATGTAAAATATATACATTTATTATATTCTTCCTTGTACCTTATATTGATATTGCAAGAAGGATTTGAAATATGCATGTAGAATAGCAGAAATTCATGCAGCCTGAGGAAAAAGAGGTCGATGAAATTATCCTACAGACCTGCCTACAAAACCCTACCATAATGAAGTGTTCGTCCATATAGATAAAAAATACATGCTATTTGACTGAAAATCCTGGTCCAGAAAAAATGAAAGAGAGAATATAGCTAGAGCTTTATCCAGTACTTTATACACTAAAACTCTCCAAGGGATAGATTTATGACTTGAAAATAGAGTAACTAATGGCTTTCTGAATATTTTCCTTCGTATACCCAGTAAGATGTGATAACTTGGTTACATTTCTATGGTATACACCTCCATATTAAAACATATACTGTATATTATTACTGCACCCTGGAAAAACAAAACAGAGTTACAAGAAGGCAAAAAGTAGAATTTTTTCTTGTGAGTAGCAAGGAACAATATTTTCAGAATGAAGATCCTGCCAAATATCATGCTTATTCCATGCAGATTTTGAAGGATCTGGCCCACTAAGTTTAAAAAAATGTGGCTCAGTATGGATTTGGTAACCGAATTACCCAGGTTTAGAAATGGTCTGTCACTTCAAAACATTTTTTTGTCTGAAGAAAAGAAATACTCTGTACAATAGCTGTTTTTTGGTAACTTTAAGAGACACAGCTCTGTATCATTTGAATTTGGAACATCTTTGGAAGAATAACCTTGCTTACATAAAGATTAGAAAAGTTTTATAATAAAAAACCAAAAGCTAAAAGAAACCCATGGCAAAATGGCAGTGGCAAGGGGCAGTAGTCAGACATTATGACTTGATAAGTTCATATCAGCCACCAGAAAAGATTTTTAACAGTGGAAGTGATTATGCAGGGGTGAGGAGCCTCCATCCATGGACGCTGTCAAAGTTCACTAAACAAAGCTACAGCTGATCTGATCTAGGTTTGGATAGATCACCTCCACAGCACTCAGTCAACTTTTCTATAACTCTACTGCTACTATATTTATGATAATTTTAGGTGTTTCCTTCATAGCTGTGTACTGCTTACCGTATTTACTTTCCTTTCAGAGTCAATGGGAATAAATGGCTCTCCAAAATAAGGTCACAGAATACTCTCGGTTGGATGGGAACCACAAGGCTCATCAAGTCCAACCCTGAAGTGAATGGCTCACTTGTGGATTGAACCCACAACCTTGGCATTATTAACACTACACTCTAACCAACTATGCTAATTTCAGATCTGCCTAATTTCTTTCAGCTGTTTAATTTAAGAAGGGTTGAACCGTACACTAGACTATACTGACTGCAAATAGATTGAGAACTAGGAGCTGATGGCATGTATATGAAATGTATTCAGTGATTGCTTCAGGTAAATTCCATAAACAGTCTGAAAGGAGATGTGTTGCAAGTTAGGCATTTGAATGAGCTAACAGCTCGCACTTCAGAGGCAGGTTTTCTAGAATATGTGTACACAGCTATGGAACCAAAAGAAGCAATTATGAATACAGCTGGTCACCAAAAAGCATGGTAGTTCACTTATGTCTGCAAATGAAGGGCACTCAAATGAAAAAATATGACAGAAAAATTAAGAAAAATTAAAGGTAATTGGGTAGTAAGTCTTCTAGAAGAATAAATGGCATCTTACCATACGAATTTAGTTAAAGATGATGAATCTGAAGCTGATGGAACTCTGCTGCTGAAGGGGACAGATTCTGAACCGATACAGCTTAGTTGTGCCTGTCAACATCTAGTTGTTTATTTTTATTACTACTAATAGCAAAAGACTGATGAATTCTTCATGCCCATGTCTTCAGACTATGGCAATCATCTGCAAATACTGTCACAATTAGTTGAGATACATTATAGTGTTTTTAATTGTATATTCTTTTCCAGTGAGCTTGCTATCCTAAACTTTAATGATCAGGTTGTGCTGGATTATTTAATCAATAGTAAATTTAGGTACCATGGCATGTTCAGAATGCTACTACTCTTTACATTATTTTGCTTGGAATGCCATACTTGTGGAATGCACTGCTTCAGTTTCTCTGTGTTCACCTTCCCTTGTCCTCCTTTGCATAAATAAGAGCTAAATAATTGCAGAAACAAGTTAATTTATTTGTGAAAGATAACATCTCTATTGTCTTCTCATTGGGATTTGAGGCAGAGTTAATGAGACATGCGCTTCAGCCTTGTTTTTCTCCACTGTATCTAAATGGTAGCTGTTATAGATCTGTTTTCTTCCTTACGATTTTAGCAGTCGCTCACCTTTGACATATCTTTTAAATTACACCACTTGTCTTTGGAAGCCTCCATGTTGCTGTTCTTTTGGAGGCTTCATTAATTTTTAAAGTCCTATTTTAACAAGATTCTTGTTTTTAAAAGAATTAGCTGCATGCGTAATTGATCCAACTAACATTCATTCCTGCGCTCCCTGACATGCTTCTGTTACTGACAGGCTACACTGTATAGCTATACTATAGCTATACAGTATTTTTTTACTTGCTTCATGTTTTCTTCACCTACTTAAAACTATACCTCCTCTAGTCTTTGCAGTGCTCACTCTGATGTGAGAGAATTTGATACAATTTCTTATTTTAAATGATCAGGTAAGAGACTGAAAGCTAGTATCTCACACAGAGAAGATGAATTTCTTGGATAATGAACTAGTCTGGATTGAAATATATTTACTGTCTTTCTTCACTTATCTCCGTTTTGTGCCAAAAATGTATTAACCAAGAATGAGAAACAAAATCTCTAGGAACTGCAAGGGAAGATTGGATTGAGTCTTGAAAAAAATCTCTCAGAATATGAGTACATTTTATAGCTGCAGTAGGTGTTCACAAGATGTCTTTCATAACTACTAAAACATACATTTTTTTGTATTTCCTTCTATTTGCTAATGTTGAGTTTAACCACTCTTTGAAAGCTGTGTTCCTTCGCTGAAAAAAAATAAACTTTCTAAATAACTATACAGTTCCCAATTATCCAAGGTTTAGGTACAACTAATGAGGATAATGGGAATGTTATGAGGTGGGAAAAGAATCCCACAAAACTGTGAAGACTCACTTAGCAAACGGTGCTGCTGGCTAAAAATTAACATTAAAAAAACCTGTTTTGCTTATTTTGTTATGTTTCAGCTTTGTGCCTCTTCACAATTCCTGATTCCTGATGGTACCAACAACAAAAGGACTGAAGGCAGAACTGAAGCTCAGTTTGTTTTTACAAATGTAATAATACTTACAAGGAAATCTAATCCCTATTCCGTTACAAAGCTGAACTCAAGTGTGTATACCTGCATAGATATTTGGGTCACTTTACTCATGTCAGAAACATTTAAATGTATAGAGATGACTGTCAGTAATGTGGCCAACATAAAAATGATTCAAAGGACTTATCAAGAGAGTTAGATTTTAGGTGCATCTTTAAGCATTTTTTCTCTGAGCTCTTACAGTTTCGTAGTCTCTATTTTGAAGAAGCCTGTTCATTCTCCTGTCTCACAAGACTTTGGTGCAAAACCTGTGCCCTAAACAGAATATATTGCCAGTCAGTAACTGTAGAAGAACATTGCAACATGTACGCAAGAGGGAAAAAAAAGTCCTTTTTCTTTTCCTCTTATTTTATATGGAGCCTGTACGACTAATGTTATTCAGACTACCCAGGGTTACCCAAAAGAGGGATCAAGAAATAAACAATCAGGTCTTTTTCCACTGACAGAATCAATTTCCCATTTACTTTCTGGAAAACTAATTTTCTTCTACAAATTGCCTTTCAACGACTACCTTGGCCCACTAGGATTTCTTCTGAGGCCTGTAATAACATGGTTTTAACTCTGTTCCCTGTGTTCTCTGTTTGGGATTTCTGGCAGGCATCACAAGCTAATAGCCAAATGGATCAGAATTTCATAAACATGGAAAGCAAATACTTTGTGCAAGCACAGATATGTGGCGTTAACATACTGAGATATTTTTAAATCTCTTTTTGCTAGGGATTACTCCACTGGTCTTCTGGGGAATCTGGCAGCTCATTTGGGAATGCTCACTTGTGTTGTAGTTGAAAGTGCTTTCAGGAGGCTGAAGTACCAAGATCTGTTCCACTGCACAAATAAATACTTCAAAGGTGAGGGCTATCACGAGGCAATTGTTCTGATACAGAGCCAAGGATTGACAAGACAATTACTAATGTCTACCCTCATTTTCTGCAGTCTACAGGATATTGGTTTTCATCCATGCCTTAAGAAGTTTGTGTTAGGTTGTACTAAGTTGTAGGAGCGTTTTATGTCTTGGTCTCAGAATATCAAACATATATAGACTTTTCCAGTGGTTGAGATCTTCAATGCTCTGGATTTTTTTTTTTTTTTTGGTTGGGTTGGTTTGGTTTGGTTTGATTTTCTTCCTGTATTTAAATGCATCTCACTTTAACTTCTGAAAAATGATGCAGTGTTTTTCTCTGGAAGATATTTTGGTACTCAGACCAAGTCACTTCTCAGCAAACACTCTTGTGAAGTAAGCTGATTGGTCTTGTCTAGTTAATTCCACTTTTCCATTGTATAAACAAGTGTATGTAAAAAATTTTATGGCAACATCACAATAAGAACTTATAATTATATATAAAGTCACTGTTTTCAGAAATAATTTACAGAAATATTGATTTCTATAGTGTGCTCTTGTTTTATAAGGATAGTCCTCATATCTTGTTTACAGGTGTATTAATTTTCATTTTATTTAAAATCCTACATCATCTGACAATATTTTCACATTGAAAATTGTTTCATGAAAGCTGTCACTTATTAATATCTGATTTAATAAACATGGCTTCTACTGAGACATTTTTCTTTACACATCAGTTCAGGAATATTTATCAATCAGGGAATGAGATTCTTTGAGTCTTTCCAACTAGGCAAATATATACTTATTCCTTACTTCATTACTAATCCCCAAAATGTAAGGAATCACCAGAACAGCCTTCTGCTTTGACAGCCCATTAGAAGTCATCGCTATGAAGTATCCTAGGTGCCTGATTTTCAAAAACAGCTCCTAGTGTACTGAGCCATTCTTTTATAAGAGTTTTTAGGTTCCTAATGGTGAAAACGTGAATTTACTTGTTATTTCAAACTTCTTCAACACCTTTGGTTCCTCTTGTTTTAATTTCTTTACCAATCCAGATTTAAGTAAGATAAACTTGCTTAAATGCTATCTATTCACATGGTTTGAAAAGGACCTATTTATCTCCACTTGGATTGAGTCCATCATTCTGATTTCTACTTTTCTAATAACTCAGTGGATAGTATGTCGTTGGAAAGACCCCCCAGAAGGAAATGTCATTTTCCTGTCATTCTAGTTTTAGGAAGTGTTAATATCAAACTGCGAAATATTGTGAATCTTTGTGATGCATCTGTGCATATATGGCTAAATATGTGAAATTACTATATATTTTTCAATGTTCCAAGTGCTTCTATTAAACTTTGTGATTACGATTGCTCAAATAACTCAGAAGCCCTCCTGCTTGCATGTCATAAAGCATTTCTCTGACATCTTGTCTGATGTGCTTTTTGTGTTATAAAGGGAACATGAAAATAGATTTACTCAGGGCCTATGGAGTCATCCCAGTTGCAAGAGTCTATATTGCTACGCTGGTATTTTTGCCGTCGTTTTCCAGTTGTAACAACACTTGGAAAGAAAGCAGAGTACATTTTCCATGACAAGTTAGTTGGAGAAATCATCTGCCATAATTTTGAATCTTGTAAAGTCAACAAAACTTTGAAAAGGCTGCAAGTGAAATGTTGCTGATAAAATTTATACTTTGGTTTCCTAGTGCTGCGAAGGGTAACCAATAACCAGTCACGGGTTGGAAGACGAGGGCAGTGTCCTCCTGGCACCTGTGCTATCCCAGCTTCTGTCGCCCACCCTGGAGCAGACCCCATCCCTCCTCTTCCCTGTTAGTTTAGGTTTAGTGACACACTGTTGCTGTCATCTGTATTAATGAAGTTGAACACAAAAACAAGTGCAAAATGCTATGTGCTACAATCAAATGTATTTCAGTGTGCAGAACAGGATTTCTTCATCTATTATAATAACAATACCTAAAAACTAAATAGAATATTCTATTATTTTGCAATCATAAACATTTTGAAACAAACTAATCAAGAACAAACAATAATCTATATTCTTTGTAGTTATTATTTTTCTTTGCAATTCTCCATATTTTCCTGTTGAATTAATTGAAAAAAATACAATAATTCTTTTGCAGGAAAACATACTTCTAAAACCCTGTGCATTGCACCTAACTCGACTAAACCCAAATTTAATGCACACAGCAGGTGTATCACATTGTTAAGTAGACTTTTAGCCATTCAAACTGCGCCCACTGCAGTGGAGAGCTGTGATTTTGTGAGGTAGCAAGGACAGTCAAAAGATCGATAAGAGCAGTCAGAGCAAATTATGCATATTCTAGAGCGAGAGCAGCTAAAGACTATGTGGATCTTCTTCATTTCAAAACAGTGTAGTTAGAGGGGACTTAATCCTGAATAGTTTTATTTGTTGTCATTTGCAAGAGAATGAGTAGGTTGAAAGCTTTTTGTCAATCATCTATAACTATAGCCTTTTGAAAACAAATAATGTTAAACGTCTTGTTTAAATGATTCTACTACCTCTGTTTTAATTGAAAATATTATTTATGGAAATGACCCAGTGTTCCCTAAATTCTGTTTTAACAGACTCCGCTTGCTCACTAGTTCAAGATGATATTTTTCTTATAGCACTTCTGCAAATAGATTTTATTTATCTTTTAATCTGCTGTTTCTATGTTCTCTCTTCTTTTCCATATCCACTCATGGATCTACTGCTTTTCTCCTGCTCAGAACTTCCATGCATTTTACTTCTGATCTCAGGCTCAAAAACATTTTTAAAAACCATACCCAGAACTATACTGCCTGTACAGTTTTTCTTCCTCTACAGCTAGCAAATAACAGTTTATATTTTTTTTATCTCTGAATAAACCAGTTTTATATTCTGCATTCTGGAATTTACATTCAAAACAGGGAGAGCTACTTTTAGAGAGCTGGAAAAAAATGGAAGAGCTCTTGAGTGATCCAAGTCACATCAGACACCCAACTATTTCTGAAATACTCCAGATTTAGGGAAGTTCAAAGATGCTGAAATGAATCTTCATCTCCATTGCTCATGCTCTCTCGAGAAAAGCAGCAAAAAAACCTCATTCAAAAGCACACATCTTTTCTGAACAGAGTAGAAAGCGCTATGAATAAAAATATTTGTTACAGAGATGGACTTGAAGCCTAAAGCATGGAAAGAATATTTGATCTATACATTTTATAACACAAAAGCAAGGACTGAAATCCTACCCTGAAAGCAACGGCAAAACTCCCGTTTTACTTTAATAGCCAGGTTTTTACACTAAAGGCTTTTAAGGAGGAAAGAATGATGTGTTTAGGTTCTCTTTGGGGGCACTGCGAAAGCACTGCCAGTAGTTTCCCAGCAACGTTTTTAACTTAAGTCCTCTCTGCAAGATTAACATTTGAATCTGAGAAGGCAGGGGGTTGTTCGGTTTGCATTTGAATTTGTAATTTTGCATTTTGTCTTTGAAAGACAGACCTGCATTCTGAGGTGCTTCACATGCACTTAGCGTTTCAAGGTAAAAACTGTGGTTCTGACTCATTTCTGACAACAGAGTGGCTCTACTCTCACTTCAGCATCAGGCTCTTCTGGGGTCCATGCCTTCAGCTTCACATTTATCTGCATGGAGGAAGCTGATGAGTATTTCAATGAGTCATCTTCTGCTTAAGGACCAGGAAAAATGCAGAAGCAGCTTTTGAAATATTTTTCTTTCCTTAGCTCCTGCAGCTCCATGGTGGGTGTTATGTGTTGCTGTCACAGATGCACAAGAACATGAATGTCAGGGTGCTGGGAGCAGGACACCTGTAGAAAAAACATACTTAGTCAAAAAAGTTATCTCAGTTATGCAGCCACGTTAGACCATGACGCCATTTTCTCTAATCTCTTTTTCTTATTCCTAGTACACAAGTTGCAGAATAAAGCCAAGACATTTATCAGCATGCTGTCATTTTATGCTCTTTATTCTTAAGGTCCATTAGAATTATTGTAAGAAGAAGAGTAATATAACTGCACTGGAATTCTGTCCTAGGAAAGAGACACCAGGCAGGCACTGTTAAAAAGCAATGCCTTCACCCAGTGAGGCACACCAGCACACATCGAGGGGGATGCATGAGAACTGGCATCCTATACAAACAACATTTCTCTCTTTATGTTTCAGAGAATTTTCTCCCATTCCGCACCATGCACAGAGACAGTTTTCACCACTTTATCATTTGTTTTTACTTATTTTTATATTCTCTATATATAACTTAAAGTTCTATACCTGATGCGTTGTCTTCTTAATACCTTTCTTTGAATAAGAGTCTGACAGCTTTCTTGTTAAATGTTTATCTGCTTGGCTGAACTTTGTCATCTACTTACTAGCCAGTAAAAGTTTTCTTTTATTGTTCATTTAATGAACAAAGATGACAAACATAATTTTAAATTGCTGTGCTACTCATAGTATCTTGAGAAGTACAAAATTAAGACTTGAGCATAAAAGAAAAACTTGACAAAAGAATAAACAATCCATACTTTTGCCATTTTTGCTATAATTATTCAAATTAATTGACTTGGTCTTTTAATTGAATTAATTCAGGGTTGTTATTTTTCTTTCATGGAGAACAAAGAACATTTGTTCCATGGTTATTTACTAATGCAATACACTATAAACACACACAGGGAAAAATGGCATTGAAATAGCACTGCGTACTACTTTATAAGTAAAATCCATCTGAATTAGACACCTTGGAAAGCTCTATTGTTAATACTTGTGTATCATAATTTCCTCAGGAAGCAGCTGAGAAGTTAACATAAAAATGCTCCAAGTTATTGAAATGCACAAAATTGAATTTATTATCAAGTTATTGAATGCACAAAAACAAATCTAAGTGAAGGAGACATCTGAAACCTATAGTAAACTAATCTTTTTTGTGAAGTCAATGAGCTGCTCCGATTACACTCTTTCCCAGTGTGCTGATTTATGTTGTTTATTGTTCTAATTTTACTCATATGAACCAAAACTCCAGAAAAACAAGAGTAGAACTTTGCTTCAACAGCTTGGTGGTACACCTTGAAGTCAAGGTTAAATAGAATAATGCTCCCATTTTAAATTTTCAGAATAATCTGTTATCTTTGTGGAAAGCTTGTATGAGGAGGGTCAGTCTGTATCGTGTATCTGCACAGAATACTTCTTAGAAAAGAAAGCCAAAAGCTGATATTTATATATTTTATTTTTAGATCCTGAGAACTTAATTGTACAATCACATAAAACATGTGGTAAATTGGTCACTGAGGAGGTAATGCAGGGAAGGGAAGCACTGAGTCAAATCCATTTCACTACAAATAAACTAGCAAAATAGCCCACTAAACAACTGGGTTTATGTGCAGATGAAAAGTGACACAGAGAAGGACAAACCCACATGGAGGTGAGATGTATCCCTTAGTGTATCAGTGGTTCTACCCTCCTGCCCAACTACATTTTTTCTGTCCTTTCCAGTGGAATGCAACGGGGTGGAAGGATGGGAACCAAATCCATATTTAGCTGTCTCTTCTCCCATGGTTAGTAGAATATGCTTGGGAACTTGGAGGCTTTGAATTGCTCTAAGATGTCCTTTTTCTCCCCTGGTTAGGAGCAATATGAGACAAGTTAATGGGTTCTCCATCAATCCTGAATTAATTGTGATTGTGGATACCACAGTGAAGACCTCTGTGCCTCAACCAACTTAAATGCAAAAGCAAGTATCCATGTGTATTTCATTTATATGGAAGATATGAAATATATTAAATGGATTTATATTGAAAAGATATTAATTTATATGACATTTATATGAAATATATTCATATTAATATCTTTCATATTTATAGACAAATATGCGATTCTCACGAGATGCATGTATTGGAGTGCAAACATTCACCTCTGTGAAATGTTGCCACTTAGGGCAATTTCATTTAGTTTGTATCTGCACAGGTAAAGCATTGGTAATAATATTCATGATAATTATCTTATCTTCCTTGAATATTGCTGTTGGTCTGTAGGGAAAAACACTCTTAAAAGCTGAAATACAGAGACTTCCTTTCTGGTTTTCATTGCCTTTTTAATTAACTATTATTTAAGTCTCTAAATATTTTATTAGGAAGAAATGAAAATTTAAAAAAGCCATACTTTATTTTTAAAACTACTCCCAGATCAAAAGAGATTATCAGAGATGGCTCTTTAGCTCTGAGGTTACCTCCAGGCCACCAATATGAAAGAACATCTTTCAGTGATAGGAGTCCAAACTCATCTCCCCTGAATTAGTCAGCCAAAAGACAGATAGATGGTTCCCCAAATTAGCCAGCTGCCCTTGAGCAGCAAAGAAACACCCCAAGGCCAGGTATATAATTTCCCCGTTATGTCCCATACAGTGGTACTGGGAATATTAGGCAATCATCCTGAATGATCCATCTCCCTTTTATCTTGACCTGGGCAGCTGGAGAACCTGAAGGTTGCAAGTTGCTCGAATACCAGACTCACAAGATGCTCTTTTCCTGCTCATCTATGCTTTTCTACAGCACTTCAAACCTTTGTCCCAACTATCACAGCTCTCTTTGCAAGGAGAATTGTTTGTTTTCTAATCAGAGGAATGGAAAAGGATTGGTAGTTTAAGTGCCGACAGCAAGGAATGACACGTAGTGAGCTATTTCCCAGACCTAGGAAATCACGCTCCTAAACACATTTCTTTCACAGTTACTCTTTTCGCTCCTGATGTTGCATCAAAAGGCAACTGTCCCATATTTGGATAGTAAGAGTATTATACTATTAAATGGTTATCTTGTGTGTTTGCTACATGAAAACTAATGAAGGGATGGTTCCCCAGAAAGGGTGAAGCTATTGGGATGTTACAAGGTCAGGAGCACCCTGCAACTTCCTGGGTTCTGTGGCAGCAGCCACATGCTGCTCTCCGCACTCCTCAGACCCACCATTTCAACCTGAGACAGGAAAGATCACAAGTCTTGTGAACTTTCTCAGCAACATGACAGTTGATGTTATGAATGTTCCATTCCTCCATTTATGAGGAAGATATGATTCATGCCTTGGTAACTTTCAACTGCTTTCAAGCACCTAGACGAATTGAGCTATGGTAACAAACAGCAACTCATCCCTGGGAAGGGTCTCACGTCCCATGACAAGGAACATCAATCTGAACATCAGATTAGAAAAACTCTATTCAAGCAAAACAGAGCAAGACATGCAAATATGTACTGATCCAGAACTTCCTTAGGTAGGATAATGCATACTTTCCTACTTCTGGGAAGGCATCTGTCCCTTATCCCTTTCGCCAACAGAGTCTTCCTGACAGAATGGCATGGCTGAGATCTCCAGGAATCCCAACCAGAGAAGGCCAAGTGCAGCTATTGATTCACTCCACTTTGGGATGGATAAAGCACAGTTCTGAAATAACAATGAACACTTTTTCTCCTTATCCTTTCTCGTCTGGCCTCTATACAGTTGGACATCCTTCCAATGAGGTGAAAACTGAGTCCCCAGCATTTCTGTCCAAACTTGTTCCTCTTTGCCTGTCATCAACTGCATGCTCTGCCTAAACCATGTCTCTATGTAAATTTACTAGAAGAAAACTCTTTTAGTTGTTTTTCTTTCCTCTACCCACATAACTGTTTAAAACTTTGTCTAAACCACATGAACTCTTCTAACCATTGGTATAAGATCACTACTTAAAGCAAGCTTTGAGAAAAAGTTTCCACATTCTTTCATTTAGAATTTTGTTGGTTTTTTTCTATCACTCCTCAGTTTACTACCTGAACCCAGGTAATCTGAGAGGCTTGCTAGTCAGTAGGAAAAGTAGAAAACCTGTGGAAATTCAGAAACTTCTGTATGTCTATGAAGAGATTGATATGTGGGATGGTTCTTCCAATGGTTCCAATAAGTGTGCATCTGACTTCAACTCCTGTAGCCACCTGATATCACAGGGGTGGTTGGGGTGGAATGCTTTGTATGGAGTTTTAAAAAATTTTATCAAAATTTTTGCGTCAACTGAAAGGAACCAATTACCTTGCCAGAGCAAGACAGTGCTGAAGCCCAGAAAGTATAACTAAAGAAAGGTCTGTTGAGGGTAGAAGAAAAATACTAATGACCTTAAAAATGGATGTAGAAAGAGTTGTCTGTTGTGGAAATACTTTGTGGAAACTGCCTGTTTAAAAAGCAAAACAACAAAAAAACCCAAAACAGAACTAAAAAAACCCAACAAAACAAAAAAACAAACCCCAACCAACTAAAATCTTTTTTTCTGTGAAACAACTGTACTTCGTAGTGAATATCTCCATGGACATTCGTTATAGTGGTGAACATTCTCTGACTGCTGCTGGGTTGTACATGAATTATCCTAAAAACCTAATTTCCATCTTTCTTTACATGCTTCATTAAGACTAGGATAGGCCCTGCGTAGGCCTGTTTGTAGAAGTTTTGGTCCTGCTGCCAAGAAAAAAACATTGCTGGATCTTCTCGAGAAAGGAGATAGTCTTGAGAGAAGAGGATGTGAACTAAAGAAAGATGTGCCTGAGCACATCTCAGAAATGCCAAAAGACCAAGGATGCCAACCAAGCACATGCTATTTCTCCCGATATTTTAAAGTCTGGGGTCTGACAAAACTCAATGCTCTTTTCATAACCACATGGCATAAACGTGATAGCCAGACAAAGGACACCTGCTCCCTGGAAAAGACAGGGATTGATTTCTTTTAAAAGTCATTGCCCCCAGAAATATGAGTTCATTCTGCGTTTCATGTTTTTTTATTGTCATCAAATGGAACCAGAGAATGTCAATCTCCTGAAGGATAAAATGGGATTAAGGTACTGCTGTTCTCCATCAGCTAAAGGATTTGGGATTACAGTGAAAGTTAAATGAGCCCAAAGTCCAGCTATTATCTGTGTCATATACCTGGAAATTAATTAAGTGAGGAAAAATGGCATTAGAATTCATTAAAAAATAAAAAAACCAATGTGGCCTTCTCGTGATGAGATTGGCAAAAGTGACAAACAGACAGAAAATAACACCTGTTAGAATTGCAAATCTTGCATCACCAGTCACATTACTGTGACTAACACAGTATTTTTATAGTCCTAATTCTGAACAGCAACACATCAGCATGACATTGCCTGATCTGGGAGGCCATATAAAGATAAAATAAAATTTCAGGCTAAACTATAGCAATACAAATTAAAATGTATTGTCCTCTTTCATACTGGAAGGCAATAAAGCATCACTTTAAGTGGCATTTATGAGAAAAAACAGTTAGGTACTCTAATTTCAAATGAATGGGAGCAAGAAGAATTACTGCAATTATAATCTCCATTTTATAAAATAAAAGTGTGGTATTAATTCTTATGTTTATTTACTGACAATATTAAAACTGCAGAACCGATGTACCCATGTTTCTGTCGCAGTAAAAAAACATCAGTATTGTTATAACTTCTCTGAGTGACATGCTTAGAATGGAGCATATGTTAATTAGCATGTTGTCAAGCATATGTTAATTAGCATATGATTATTGAATGCAACTCCATCTACATCAATCTTGCAGCCATTTTCTCTGTGAGGAATCATTCTTTAGGACACGGCTGGGAAATGAATTTGTAAAACAGAGTCCATAGATTTTTAAAAACCTGTTATTAGCCTACTACATTTTTAAGAGTATCTTTTCTGGTTTGTTTTTTTCTCTTGTCTGTGTACATATGAAGCAGTATTTGCAGAAAACCAAATGATGCAAGGCAAGCTACTTTCCAGTTTTATGGTACATTGCTCCTCTCCAGATTTTCTGCCCACAGTGTTTCCTATTAAAACCCTCCATCTCTAGTGGAAAATGTAGAAGGCAAATGACCATTAAAATTTTGCTGCCTGCTCTATCAAGTAGAGTAATTTAATTGCATCAAGTGACTACCTAACAGATGCACTAAAATCATAAAGCTCCAGTAGACCCTCCATATATAAATACATTTTACACAAACACCTATGTTGTTAATCACACACCCATTATAAAATGGACTGTACGTCTTTGCAAGATTTCTACACTAGAACACATATTTTGCCATTTTGCACTAAATGAGATTGCACCAAAGTTTGGGCATTGTTCAACCTTTTAGAATTTGAATAATTTTTTGTTGTTGCTTTTTACTTCATGTTGTTTTACCACTAGGGAGTCCACTGTTTTCTTTTACTACTTAACAGGAGTTCATATCAAAGAAATATTCAATAAGTGCTCTTTTCGGAAAGAACTGAAATGAACAGAAAAGATACACTTGTTGTGCGACAATGAATATTTACACATTTCTTATGTGTACAATATTCAACAAGAAAACAAGGACTGCCCACATAATGTGCAACTAATTACTGCTTCTGCATTTCTAACTGTTAGTTCACTATGTGCTGCATATCTTAGCTGACTTTTAATTTTACACTGATAGTTTTACATCATTGCAGCGTGAGGGTCTATAACCTGTTTGCTCTAGCAGACCAATCTCCTGTGCTGAAAGTGCAGCTGACTCCCATTCTTTCAAACACCAGGAGCCTGAATCCCACCTTACTGGCAGTGCAAGAGCAAAGCTAGGTACCCATAGGACATTTTCTACCTAAAAGAGATGTGAATCCTAAAGTTTTAGTCAGACAGTATCACTCTCATGGTTAAAATTCAAGATAGTTCTTAAAATATGCACCTTGTTGGTAGTTATGATCAAATCTAAGTAGTAATAGAATTAACATAACAAACTTTGGAAATTTAAAAACATTGAGATGAGGAAAATATACAGAGCAAAATCTGCTTGTACCAATATTTAATCAAAATCAATATGTCCACATCAATTTTTACCAGTGCAGATTTGACCTTCTGTTAACATCAAGATGCTACATCTTAACCAGTGCGAAGTGGGACCCTGCCCTTCACACTTCCAAGGTGATAATCTCTATCCATGTTGTACCACCGTATGAATGGTGCTGTGTAAATATTGACACGTAATTAATTGTAAGTGATTATTTTAGCCTTCTAACAGTCTTCTGTAAAGACAAGAAAAATAATGTCAGTCAGTGAAGTGCAATTTTTCTTTCATTTTTAAACCAAAGCCATTGTTTGTAAAACAAAATTTGCATGCATCACAGCAGTGGAGAGAAGTGATTGTCAAAGGGGGAATTTTATCTGCTGGGAAAACATTTTTCCATGGCAAGAATTTTCTAGGTGATTTACAGTGTTTTTGTTTAAAAGCAGAACAAAACAAAAATGCGAAGAGCTCATTATATTTCCAAAGCAGACTTCCTGAAGAAGGGGAAAGTAGGGGGAAGAAATAAAATTGGAGTCTCTAAAAAAATTACAGGGAGATGTTAAAAAATTTAGAGCAAAGGCCTCAGTAGCAATAACAAACTACGCTCTTATCTCCGTCAGAAGATTTGAGGGCAGGAGGAAGAAAGGTAGTTATTATGCCCAGCTACCGAGGAGGCTGTCATGGTCTAAAATATTCAGGTCTCATAGAAGTACTTAGCTCTTAGTCACTCCTCATCACAAAACGTCTGTTATTCATGATTTTGTTTCATGATTTAGAAGCCAAATGGTTAGTAGGAGATTTATCTACAGCCACTTGGATCTGGCTGGCTAAATTAAAAAATGGCTTCTGAAATGATACATGTTTATTCTGAGACCATCCCTGTTATGACTCACTAATATACACAGTTGTCTGTCCTTCAGAAAGTCTGAGTGATGTATAAAGAACCACTTTTGCAGAAGGTGGACAATTCCTTTTCCTTAATATTTTAAATAAAGAGTAGTAGAATTCCTGTCCCTTTAAAAACAAATTTTGAGTATTTGGAAATGCACAATGTTAAGGACTGCCAGCACCATGCATGCTCCAGAAGGCTCTGATTGCTCTCACCAGCCTGTAACCACCCTCCCCTTCAATCCTCCTTTACAACCTCTCCTTCTCCCCTCCTCTTTCTCCCCCCTGGGCTGCCCTGGCCACAGGAGCACACCCTGATCCTTAACTTTATGTTTCTCTGCAAGAAGTGGTCAAGAACCTCCTCTGGAGTGTGGCAGGGAGGGAGGCAGTGCTGGGAGCATAATCCCAATGCAGACATGCTAAGTACAACATTCCCAAATCATGGCCTACCTCTGCACTGGCTCCTTGCAAACTCCCTGCAGCCCCAGGAAATTCCTCTGGACTGCAGAGAGCTCCCTTCAGCATGCGGGACTGCCAGCACCTTGGAGAAGAAGAGGAGGGAAACTCTGTCACCCACAGGACCATTGCGTCAACTAGCCCTCAGGAAAAGAGGGCCCTTCAAGTTAATTGGTGACTTGTTCCACCCTAAATTAGCAGCCTGTGAGAAGCTTCTCAGGGAGCATCCAGCACTGTGCTCATTTACCCTTCCTTTTCCCCTGCATGTTCCTTGTACTTTTCATAAAAAACAAGAATTGGGAGGGAAGGTTTACAAAGGAATATTACACAGGGTGGTCAGAATGACCAGAGGCTACTGGTACACAGGCCCTGACAAGAACATTGTACAAAATAACCCTTAATAATTTAAAACTAACACCTTTCAGTAGGGTGAATGTGCATATATGTTTTTCTCCACCAAAACCTGCACTGCACAAGTGACAAAGGTTGCAAGGGATGTTGACAGGCTTGAGAGGTGGATTTGTGAGGACCTCAAGTAGTTCAACAAGGCCAAGTGCAAGGTTCTACACCTGGGTTGGGGCAATCCTAGACACATCCAGATGTTGGGTGGAGAAGTGATTGGTAGCAGCACTGAGGAGAAGGACTTGGGGGTGTTGGCTGGTAAAAACCCAACATCAACCGGCAGTGAGCATTCACAGTCCAGAAAGCCAAACAAATCCTGGGCTGCATCCAAAGTGAGTGTGGCCAACAGATCAAAGGAGCAGATTCTACCCCTCTGCTCTGGTGAGAGAACCCCCGTGCACTGCTGCATCCAGCATGGGGTCATGTTATGATCGCATTGTTAATAAGGTTCTTTGGAAATTCCTCTGCCCAAATTAAGGTGCAAACGAGACCATATGCCAGTGACAATAGTAAGGGTTTTATTTAATGGTAAATATGAGACAGAGAGAGAGAGAGAGAAAGAAAGAAAAAAGAAGTAGAAAATAGGTGAGGGGGACAGAAAGAGTGACAGGGACAGAATAAGGAAAATATCACCACTCCGTGGATCCCAGCAATGTTCCGTTGATCCTCTCCAGCTGCACTTCTTGGTGGTGAAGGTCCCCCCAGAAAGCATAGGCTCCGATGGGTATATATGCTCAGGCTAGGTAGCAATGTCCAAGCATGTCCCCCTGGAGGTGGGGTATGCAGCCTCTGACGGCAGACCCTGGGTCTGTTGCATCACCTGCAGTCCTGTGGGGCCGAGCCTCTCACATGAAAGTCCCATGGATGTGCCCTGTGGGGTTGGGGGTTCCGCAGCTGGGCCGGTTTGTGTAATCGGAGAATGGGTGTTTATTGCATCTCACCAGAGGTTGCACCATGCACCCAAAACCTCCTCCTCCCCCCTCGGTTGGGGGGAGTCTGTGTAAACCTGGTTCCTGTGAGCTGTGCTCTCTCCCCACCCCAAACTCAGCTGGAAGCTTCGGCCTATTGCACATGCATGCCTTTCCCTCAGCCTGAGGTGATTGAACAACGGGTTTATCTAATCAGCAGATCGATTTACAGTCCGAAGTTCTTCAAGGGGGTTTCTGTGGCTGCAGCTTCTTTAAAACTTTATATCAATGTTTGAGGCATGAACTATTTCAGTCTCTGACAGGTCCCCAAAATGTGAAGGACATGAAACTGCTGGAGCAAGTCCAAAGGAGGCCATGAAGTTGATAAGGAGATTGGACCATCTTCCAGGCTGAAAGTTTGGGCTACTCAGCCTGGAAAAGAGAAGGTTGAGTAGAGACCTCAAAGAACATTCCAGTATCTGAAGGGGACTACAGGCAAGTTGGAGATGTACTCAGGAACTGTAGTGATAGGACAGGGCATAATGGCTTCAGACTGAAAGAGGGGAAATTTAGGTTAGATATTAGGAAGATGAGTGTGGTGAGGCACTGGCACAGGCTGCCCAGAGAAGCTGTGGCTGCCCCATTCCTGAAAGTGTTCAAGGCCAGTTTGGATGGAGCTCTGAGCAACCTGATCTAGTAGAAGGTGTCCCTGCCCATGGCAGGGGTTTGAAACTAGATGATCTTTAAGGTCTCTTCCAACCCAAACCATTCCATGATTGTATGATTCTATTGTTTGTTGTCTAACTGTAGATTTTCACCCCATGGTCTCTCACCACAAGAGAGATGGAAAGCAAGATTATTTTATTATGTGTGAAGTATACTGTCACTGCTATTTATCTCCACTCTACAAGAGGAAATACACCAGGGAGTTGTGGTGGTGAGCAGAGATTTAAAGAAATGTAAATGGCAGGCAGTATATCTAGTTATTTGGACCAAAAGGTGGTCTGCATACTCTGGTGATATAAATCAACATAGTTATTTTCAGGTTAAATATTCACTGCTCAGATCCACCAATCTGACCCAGAGAAGGGGTAAGTTTCAGAAACGGTTATTAATTAGTTGAAATAAATTACTGGTTATCAATTCATGCATAGCTAACAGAGGATTGTAGAATTTATTTTAATCTCATCTGCATAATAAATCTTAATCTCTATGTATCTGACTTTCTTTGTTATAATGATGTCCTTTTCTGTTAAAGCTGTCAAGTATTTGGAACAAGGATGTTTTTATAACCTGGATATGCAGAAACCTACACATACTTTGGCATTTGACATATTTTTAAATCAGGAAATTTGATGTGAAAAATAAAAATGTATTAGAATATATTAAAAGAGGCTCTGTCTTCCAGATGCAAGTTCAGGATAAGAAACCTCTTCTGAATACTGAGTTTATCCCAACCATGCATATCATCACTGTTTTAGGACTTGGGAATACTGAGAAAATTAAATAGGTCATCAAATGCTGTTATTTTCTGCATTTGTCCTGAAATTCCAAAATACATTTTCCTCAAAGGAATAGATCAAAATAGAAAAATATGAAATCAGAGAAAATAGCCTCCCGAGACTACATATGAATTAATAATGCTCTTATTGTATCAATTGCCTGAGATGGCCTGATTTTATATCAACACTTCTTAAGACTGCTTTAACTAAGTAAACACCAGGGAAGATTAATATACAGGATAAAATAAAAATATTCATTAAAAACATAAGGTGAAGTGTTACTTATGAACTCTCCTAAAGTCAACAGTGATTATGAGCATCTGACATAAATTATGAATGCAACATCATGCAGCCAATCTGAAACTTTAATATGTAAAAGTGCATTTAGAAATAGCTTGAGAGCATCTCTCTGTGTGAATAAACTTTATGTATCAGTATGCCTTCTGGTTAGGAGCCAAAAGTCATAGGCTGGAAGAATAATTCAATTTCATTGTCTAAGAACTGATGCTACTTAGTCAGCTTCCCATGATTAGGTGAAAGAGAAAACCCAGCAGAATATAGCAGCTACAGTGGGTAATAATGAATATAAATTGAAACTCAGTGAAGTGTTTAGCAGTTAAACTGCAGTACAACAGTGGAGTAGAAGAACCTTCTGGAGTAAAGGAACTGGTAGATAGGAAGATAAAAAACCTTTGGGTTGTTTCTATTTGTTTCATGTTTTGGGGATTTTTTTTTGTTTTTACCATTGCTGGCATTTAATTTGTTGATTTGGTTTGTTTTGTTTCATTTCCCTCACACTTATTATTAAGGAAAGAGAAGACTATCTTGAGTTAAAGTTCAGAAAATCTGTCACAGTGAATACTTTTCCCAGAAGCACAAAATCCTGCAAAACCGATCACCGCAAGCTATTGCAGAAGACCAGCGCTCAGTGTAATAAGAAAAGTCTGCAGCAATGAGAACAGGATATTCTCTGTTCGCTTTCTATGTTATAGTGAGCACCAGATATCTCTCTCAGTCAGACAGAATAATTTTTACTTTTATACATAATAGTGTTTTCAGGATGGCTTTTTCACCTTCTGTCACGAAGGATATTTGTCTTTCTGGACAGGAAAGAGATATGAAAGTCATTCAACACCAAATATCATACGAATATTATGTTAAGATTAGATATAGGGAAAAAAAGTATTTTCTGAAAGTGCTGTCAGGCATTAGAACAGTCCTCCCTGGGAAATCGTGGAATCGTCATCCTTGGAAGTGTTCAAAAACAGTGTGGCTATGGCATTTAGGGACATGATTTAGCAGTGAACTTGGTTGCCCTAAGTTAATAGTTGGGCTTGATCTTAGAGGCCTTTTCCAACCTGAATGATTCTATGATTAGAAAGAATGGGAAATAGGACAAGCTTGTAGAGAGCTACACAAATGTTGGAAGACAGTCATGGCAGGCCCAAGACAAAAATACAGGATGCAAAGGCTCTAAGAGGCTCCAACTCAAAGATACTGATCTCTGCCTGTTAACCAGTTTTATTAGTCCCCCTGAAAAGAACAACAAGGGCTACCAAAGACATTTACAGAAAAACATTTCCTTGGAATGAATATAACCATAATCCTTGCAAAGACACAGAAGCCATATAGAGATTAATAGTCATTAAGTGGATAAAGAGAGATGTATGAACAGTGAATAAAATTAAGTGTATGGAAAATGAAACATTAAACAGAACATCAAAATTGATGAGAATAAACTAAGTATAAAGAATTACGAAGAAAACACAGGCTGAAAAGAAATATTTAGACATAATGAAGTTCTAAAAGGTAAAAGATTTGAGAAAGACAGTATTCCTGTAACTAGAGTGTGTCTGCGCAGTATAATGTGAAGAAAGGATTTATTATTCTTTTTGTTGACATTGGTCAGAAAACTAGAACAAGGTTAGTATGTTAGGTACAGATACTGAAAATAACTGCAGGTTGAAACTTGTGTGGCCATGAATGGTTCTACATTTCTTTTAAAGACGCACTTGGAAGCCAAAGCTGTGCCCCAGGAAAGATCAGCCCAGCATGTTCTTCACCCTCTGCATCTCCCATCTGACTGTAAGGCAGGAGTGCTGAAAGCAAACAGACTTCCCAAGACTTCAGGAGGTTGAAGAGGGGGACAAGGCAAGACCTGTATGAATGCAGTTTCTGCATCTCATTTCTGACTACGTGATGTTTCTCCAGTGAGTGTAAGTGAGCCATACAGAGGAAACCAGCATCTTTCTGGCCACATTTTCACAATTGTCTTTAAGAATTTTTTCTTTCTGTGATACCTGCCATTCCATGGGCAGAACAGAAGTTAGATAATGTTTTGTTCCCTCTTAGCTTTTAAACAAGAAGACAGATGAGGTAAAGAACGATATTGAATAGTGTCATACATCTTTGTAATCTTGACCATGTTAGATTACAAAGTGGTATTTCATGCCCATAAGCAGCCGGTTTTTTCAGTGACTACAAAGACCTACTTAGGAAATAACTTTGTTTAAAAGCTTTTTTATCAATGGGAAACTAAAAATCATGAAATGAAAAATGTCATTTTTGAGAAGTTTCTCAAACATAACTTCAATATATGCTTAATCATACGTCATTTTTGTTTTCAGACGTTTGAGATATTAAGGCTAGCTATTTCAGTAGCTGAAAAAATGATTTTATAATTATTTTTGGGATCATATTGTCTTTTCAAAGGTACATTTGTAGTCACTCATCTCATCTGCACTTTATTTTTAAAATGTACTTTATAGATGTAAGAATTGAAGCTTCAAAAGAAAATCTTTCCTATACATAACAACACATGAAAAGATCATTTATTTCCACTTATTGTTTATTCTGGAACAATTAAAATACTGATAATGGCTGAGATGTGATGACAAAGGAGCTGAAAGAAAAATCACTCCCAGCTGAAAATTTCAAACTTTGCTAGTTTTTAGCAGAGCTTATTGTACTGCTAATTAACGTAATGTGATGGGTAAAGAGCACTCAGAAGTTACTTGTTTTCCAAGGTGATGGCTACAATATTCCCAGTTCCTAGAATGACTAAAAACCTGTGTCCAATAGCAGTCCTAAGCACATAAAACAGGAAGAAGGCAGAACTAAGAAACCTGAATTCTGCTATGAGGAAAGGTTGAAAGAATTTGGATCGTTCAGCCTGGAGAAGAGAAGGCTTCAAGGTGACCTAATTGTGGACTTTGAGTACCTGAAGGGAGCCAACAGGAAAGATGGAGAGAGACTATTTACAAGGGCGTGGAGTGACAGGACAAGGGGGAATGGCTTCAAACTGAAAGAGAGTTGTTTCAGATTAGATATTAGGAAAAAAATTACTATGAGGGTAGTGAGGTCCTGGCACAGGCTGCCTAGAGAAGCAGTGGGTTCTCTATCCCTGCAAGTGTTCAAGGCCAGGTTGGACGGGGCTCTAAATAACCTGATCTTGTGGAAGGTGTCCCTGTCCATGGCAGGGGATTGGAACTGGGTGATCTTTAAGGTCCCTTCCAAGCCAGGCCATTCTATGATTCCATGAAAATCTAAATTCTCAAGTCCCCACTCATCTCTCATCTAAGTCCAAAGCAATCAAATTTAACAGGTCACTGCTGAATATACCCCTGGCACTTGAGTTCCTGTCTGTTCACTCTGAGCAGGACCCTTCCTGTCAACGGCCTTCAGAAAGTAGTTATATAGTACAAGTTAAAGCTTATTTTGTGTCACCTGTGTCAGAGCCAAATTCTTGTGACTGGCAGAGAGAAGCCAAGAATTACTTGGTGGCCTAAGTAAAATCTCAATACTCTACTGAATACACAAGTTACTATAAGTCTGACTACAATTTCATTAACATTCACACGACAAATCAGTCCAGGAAAGCTTCATTAATAATACCTTCAAAGTTGTTACACAAAAAGTCTTGTTTACATTTACCTCTTTCCTCTTACAACCAGTGCCTGAAAACACTCCTAGTGCAGGTGGCAAAGTATTGCTACACTCAGCAGATTTAGGTCTACTCAGGGACCTAAAAAGTTACTATAGTAACACCTCTGATTTCAACTTAGACTTCACTGAAAATGGCACAATTTAAGCTCCTGTATAACTGTAACATTTTATATGGAACACTGACACTGCTGCTTAGTACTTTTGAAATCCTTCTGTTCCCCATTCTAGAGTAGAAGCAGTAATATTTTCAGCAGAAAATCTCTCAACAGCATGTTGCTGTGTTTCACTGTAATCCCCAGCTTTGGCCTCACGCTCTCTAACACTGAGTGCTCATACAGCATTTCTGTTATATTTGGAATGAACCTTCTCTCACCAACATGGTGGATTTCATAGCTCATTTTCTGTCCCCATGGTAGTGTACACAGGGGAGATAAGAAATATGTTCAGATTCAATTATTTGATTATGATCTGATTACACAGACATCAAAATACAAACAAGATCTAAATATAATTTTCCAAAATAATAATACAGTTTGATTGTTCCCACATGCATCAACTAAAAAACATGAAATCAGCTAAATCCACAACACTTTTGCTTTTTATTTTTAAGTTATTTTGTCTTTTACAAAGAATATTAACCCATCTCCTACAAATACTGCACTGATCAGACTGAATTAAACTTCATGACTCACTCTTTAAATTTGCAGAGCAAATGTAAGTTAGTTCAGGAAAAATATACACCTTATGAACCTTTGTGAACCTCAGGAATTCTACCTGAATGGAAGTTTAAAAAAAAAAAAAAAAGGTAAAACTGATTTTTCATTTCAGTAAAGACAGGGATGAATCCAGCTTGCTAATAAAATGTTATAAAGGTCTGACTCAAAATGCTAATAAAGAATGTCTGATTTTGTCCCTTACTGGCTGCTCAAGACCCATATTATAAAAGTTTAAATCTTGCAAAGATCCCAGGGTTAATTTTGGCTATGTACCTGCTCCCCCCCACTTCTAAACCATACCTGTGTAAAGCACAAGGGGAGAAGAAATAGATTAAATGTTTTCTGAAGTGTAATCTTAATGTATTCAGAAATATCTCTGTGAAGTCAAACAGCTTAATAGATACCTTTTGTTAGCCAAAACAGTAGCACTGCCCCTCTCACAGATCCCAAACACAGTAAGAACAATTAGGTGTCCTACAAGGTATAAAATTTCATCCCCATGGAATCTATGAGTTGTCTCACAGGTTGTCATGGCTCAAGCCCAGCTGTGAATTAAGCATCACACAGCTGCTTGCTGAACACCCCTCACAATTAACAAAAACCCAAAACATCAGTGTGCTATCAATGCCATACTCGTTCCTAATCCAAAACAGCTACTCAGAAGAAATTAATCCGAGCCTGTCTGAAACCAGGTATTGTTTTCACATGTCTATAGATGTGTTTCTTGGAAGCAGGTATGTTCTTTCAATATATGTCTAGACTTTTCCATTTTTCAGAAAAGTCCTAAAAATATATTTTTGATTAGGCCACTGTTTTTGGTAAATGAGTACAAATTCAGTATTAAAAGATGTCTTGAGCCTCTCAACGCTTTGTTAGGTTCATGCTGGTCTCATGCAATGTGATGGAATGATTAACTGACTTATCATCACATGTTATTTCACAGAGGTGTTTGATTTATTACTAATACAGTTTGTTATCAGCATGGTATCAGATACTATGCTCAATAAATTAATTCAAAGCTGAAAGACAAAATCTTAGATCCTGACCAGTCAATTAATATCTAAGTGTATATAAGTAGGATGAAGTGAGGGTTTGGGGAATGACATTTTTCTATTATACATATTTAAAATACACTGTGAAGATATACAAAATGGTTCCTCTTTCCCAAATTTGCCTTTTGTAGATTATGGAAAGAATGCACAAGCAAGAGAACCATTAATACTTTAAAGAGAAGTATTTTACACCTATAATGGCAGCAACAGGAAGGGGTTACTGGTCTGCTTACTTCAGCTAGAAAACAACTTCACAGGCACTTTGTATACAGAGCACCTATGATTTGTAGCTAAAACAGGGGCTGTTCCCAGGCCACTGTCACACCAAATGGAAATATTTCACAGGCATAGAGGATTGCCCACTCTGAGTGTTAAACCTGTTAGTGTTTCTAGCATCCTCACTCAGTGAACTGGTTAAGGCTATGAAAGTTGTTTGGAAACAGAGTAAGCAGTAAAAGCCCTCTATCAAGGTCAACACATTCATGAGAAAAACCCATTGTTTGACTCTACCTGTAACATCTGAAATACCCGTCCCTGCTTTCCTCGTCAGAGCAGTAGGTAACAATCCTTGTCATTAACCACACCAGTCTTAGCAATTGCCATATAAGAGACCAATTCTGGGACCCAGAACTCTGGTCCACCTCTTGCATTGATGGAGAGCTATGGTCACAGGAATAAGAGATCCCAGAACTGCAAAGCACAAGATGTTTGGAACTTTTATTCTTTTGTTTTTACAGTCATTATCTATTGCATTGTAATTCAGCATTCAGGTTCATTTGCTTTTGAAATGGTGTCATAAGGAGTTTGTTATATCCTGAATCCAAAAAGAGTTCCATCCAATTTAAGAAGCACCTCAGACTCTTAAAAACTGATATTGAGTTCCTGCTGGAAGACATGGGACTGAGTCAGAAGACAGCACCATTCTACAATTAATTTGTCTAATTAGGACTTAAGAGGAAGTGCAAAACAAAAATGAGTAGAGTTGGGTAAAAGTCAAGTAAGATAACTGTTTCTCAAAGACCAAAGTATAATAATAGTGACGTTTTAGTTAAACAAATTCATTTGAGCTCTCTGTACTTGCTCATTTCCGTACAGCACCTTCATTTAAAACCTCTCAGTACTCTCCCTTTGTCAGACTGAATTCAGAACGGATGACTCGCATTCTGCACTAGGAACAGTGTTTATTATAAAAGAGGCTATTTTCACTAGTGAGGGGTAAAGATTTTTATCCTTAATCTTTGTGTAAGATTGATTCAAACAATATTTACCAGCTTTAACAACATGAATCCCACCTGAAATCACATCCTATAGCAGCATGACGTTCTGGTGATTTAATCCTGCACACATAGCTCTTTAATATTTGGTTCAGTCTTCACTTTGACTTGACCATCATGTTGTTTTACTGATGATCCAGTAATTTTAAGATCAACACCACATTCCTTTTTTTTTTTTTAACTTATTATTCTTTAAATAAAGCACATAAACCAATAGAAATTTCTAATGCGGGAATACAGCTCTGAGGATTAGGGTGAGTTAGGCGGGTTATCTGATTGCCATTTAGCCCTCTTCCTAAATTAAAGTCACCATTCCTCATAGCTGGGTTTTAGATGATTAAATATTCAGACTGCTACCAGGATGAGTTCTAAACATCGCAAGGTGATGAATGCCCTGCGCTTCCACTTCTCATCTCTTATGTTGCAAAATGAAGAAATATCAATTCTGTTTAACAAGGAAAAAAAAAAAGCTAGAAGAAAATTTGTTTACATTTGAGAAGGAATGGGAGGAGAATGAGAAGCAAGTCTTACCCCAGCCTAATTGGTATATGGAGAAGAGCACTCTGCCAAGGAGTTGAAGGCCTATGTTCAGAAACCTTACCTGTTACAAGCAGAGTCCTTCTCCCACAGACTCTCACAATGAATAAACTAAGGGAAGGTGGAGGTGTGGAAGACATTTTAAGATTTATACTTGTCATTTCAAATGATGATCTAGCTATAATTGTCTGTAATAACCATAGAAACCTAAAGGAAGTAAGATAAGCTAGTTAAAGTTAATAAATAAATAAATAAATAAATAAATAAATCTTAACAGGATTTCAGTATTCCATACTCTTCACTGTCACCTCTGAAATCTCAAGAAGATTCAAAAATCACTACAGAAGATTTATATAGAATTGTGTAATCAATCAACTTACATCCATACTTGTCACCAAACATCCTTCAACTTCTCAAATGTGATGCTAGGTCTTGGAATAAACAACTTTTTCTTGAAGAATACATGGCATAACATAGCCCCTTTCTTAGCTGAAAAAATATTTTTCTCTCCTTTCCCATTGTCTATGTATTGTTTATTCCTCTGGACAGATTGTAAGGGTAGTCCACATTAACAGCTAAATGACAAAGAAGGAAACATATTTGTGACTTGCTTATTTACAGTCTGATCTATAGCAAAAAAAATCAGGGAGAATATATAAAGAGAGTTATGAGGATGTGGCAATAGAGCCAAATAGTCTGTGGTTTTAAAAAGATTCAGACAGCAAGGAAGGACACTTTTACCAAAGTATTCTATAAAATAAAGATATATTTTAAAATTTTCTCTATTAAAATCGTAATGACACGTTGGATGGTGTGAGTACTTTAGACATATCCTAGGAACTAGAGAAATCAGATAATTAACTTTCCTGGCAAACAGGATATATGTTTATGGTGTTTTGGGGACACAATTCTAGCTTCAAAGACTACTTTTCTGTGATCCAATGCAGCCTGTCCAGAGCAATAAAATTATGTCTGAGCAGCAATGTACAAATGTCCAAAGGAAAAGAAGGACCAAAGCATTTATGGGATAAGTTTTTGTTGTTACCTGATGTCTTAAATAGAACTCAATTAGAAAAACCAAATCAAACCCAAAACCTAAAAACAAACACAAAAGAACAAACAAACAAAAAAACCCCACCAACATAATAAATTTAATGCCTCTAGGAATATATATTACCCAGAATAGAAGACCAAAAATCAGAGGAAAAATGATAAAAGAGATGGGGAAACCTTTGTGAGGGACCTAGAGAAATATCTGGCTGCAGGAAGAGTTGAGGACTAGGAGAGGAGCTGGAAGATGAAATCAGGCTGCCTGGTAAGATGAGGTTAAATCCACTAGCAACAATGAGCAAATCAAAAGACAAAAGTTATATTAAATGGCAGGGCAAGTTAATGAAATGGCAGCAGTGAATTAAAAACAGGCCAAAATCCAAAAGGCAGCAAAGGAAAAGTTAATCAAATGGCAACAGTGAGGTGAAAAGTGGCAGAGTTAATTAATGGCAGCACAACTCAGAGAGATAGTCAAATGGCAGGGAAAGATTTAAAACTGGCAATGCTTATCAACAGCAGATGACACTTGATGATACAGACTGTGTGGAGAATCCAAAGGGTGGGTTTTGTACAAATGCTACAATATCCTTTTGGAGGCAGTTAGGAAGGGTTTTCCCTGGAGCCCAGCATAGCTTAGAGGAGCCAGATTTAGCCTGGCCAGGAGATAAGGCACAAAGACAGCTCTGCTGTGGGGACTTGCTGCTTATTCCCTCAGGGAACAGGAGGGATGGGGGTGTGAACTCACTCTTCAGGGCACTGTTTTAGCAGGGACTGTACCTGAGAGTGTCTCCTGCATTTTGTTTCTAGCTATCTTGTTCATAAAAAATCCAGACAGCTCTTCAGAGGAATAAAAATAGCACCAAATAGCATTGCCAATTTGAAAAAAAAAGAAACCCATCTCTGAGAAACAAGCACATATTCCTAAATTTCCACCTATTTTTTTATCTGACTGCTAATGTATAACATTCCCAATTACCCTGTGAGACCATAATTTCTATAAGAGTGATTGGTGAAAAATTTTGGAAGCCTTTTTGAAGGCTGAATACCCTACACCTACTGTATCACTCCTATCAACATGTTTTTGACTACAGCATAAACCATTAAGCAACTTGTGAGCAATGACTTACTTTAAAAAAACACATTTGTTTTTTCTCAGACTGTTGAATTATATTTCCATTCATTGTTTTTCATGTTTTCCAGCAACCTGCTCGAAAGCATGAGTTGCAAAAGCAAAGCCAACAGGGCTGCTTATTACACTAACACTAGGTTGCAGTCAAGCAGAATATTATTGCTCATCTCATGTTTTTCCAGCTTTGTACTAAAGTGTGAGACAAAATGTAAGATGATGATTTGAAAAAGGAAACTCAGAGTAATATATTGGCAAAATGCATTAACTGTCATCTTCTGTGACTAATTTTGGGTTTCCTACACAACAAGAATTGCAGAAAACTAAAGAGAAAGGAGTGAACATCGGAAAAAGGGATCTGAATTTTCAACCTAGTGACATCCCATGGTGAATGTTTTGCTACACTGTTAATGAAAATTGGTAACTTCTCCTATGGGAAAACAAACCTACCAAAAAAAGAAACAAAATTAGATATAGAACAAAATATAGAGGACAGGCAGAGGGAACTGGGGCTGTTCAGCCTCGAGAAGAAACAACTAAGAGGGGACCTCATCAATGTCTGTCAGTGCTTGCAGGGAGGGGTCACAGCATGGACCAGGCTCTGCTCAGTGGTGCCCAGCAATGGCACGAGAGGCAATGGGAACAAACGGATGCACAGGAAGTTCCACCTGAACATGAGGAAGAACTTCTTCCCTGTGCAGTAACCAGGCACTGGAACAGATGACCCAGAAACGGCACGGAGTCTCCCTCACTGGAGACATTCCAGAACCACCTGGACGCAATCCTGTGCCATCTGCTCTGGGATGACCCTGTTTGAGCAGGGAGGTAGGACTAGATGACCCACTGTGGTCCCTTCCAACTTTAACCACTCTGTGATTCTCTGATAGTGGAGAGCTCAACATAAAGGCCAGCATCCTCAGTAAAGTGAAGCACCACGGCCACCATTTCCATCACAGATTGTTCCCTCCAGTATTTCTTACTCAGGGGTGTCAATCTCATCTATAAACCCATCAGTCAATCAATACCTTGATAGGTTCACTGCAGTGGCCTTCTGTTTCTCAACGAAGAACATATTCATTTACCACATGTAGATTAATAAAATCTGGTCTAATTATAATGAATAATGTTGTAAACTATGTTCATTCAAGGTGATGCGTTTGGAAAACATGCGATTAGAGGACACTAGAGTGGTTGAGGTCTGGGATCGGCTTCAGAACAGCCAGTAAAGACACACCTGTTAAGTGCACACCAGAAGAACTTAAGAAAACAATAGCAAAGCTTATTAAACCATCAGAATAGTGAAGATAAAACAGCTTAAAAGGTGCATCATAATCACGTGCCTAATATGTCTTTTCCAAGATTTGGGGTAACATTGAACCACTGTTGTGTCAGCAGGAACCTTTACATTAGATCTTGTTCAGAGATTAAGAGGCAACAGAAGGAGTTTTAGAGTTACAAGTTCATACCAGACAATTTTATTTGTACAACAGCACAGCTTGAGCTCCCCATCCTTAAACTTTAAAGGAAAAAAAAGTCTTAAATGGTTACGGTGTAGGTAGGCTGGAAAATTAAAGAAGGCAAAAATTATTAGCTTCACGTCATTATGACTAGTAACTCCTAAAGCTACCACAAAGACAACAAAGTATGTCTTAGTTATTCTAAAATGTCAGTAACATTAAAAAGAAAGCCATAAGAGATCAAGATGTGGAAATATTGCTTTCTTTAGCATAAAAATCAGCCATGTTTTTTAGTTAAAAAAGAAGTCAGAGGTATTCTTCTTAAGCATTTGTCTACACACAAGCAAAATGTGGCATTTTGATCAAGTAAAAGATCTGTAACAATATCTGTATAATTTAACTATCTATTATTTTCTTAAAAACAGCGTGTATCTACTGATATACTAATTACTGTTCATTGTACAGGAGGGAAAATCCTTTAAGCATTCCTGGGAAGAGTGTTCAAAATACTACGCTAGTAAAAATAAAAGATCTACACCTACAAGAGGTGATTACATCACTTCTAGTTTTGTGTCAATAAGAATGAACCTGAAGCTAGTGTTTCAACATTCAGAAGCTTCAAGGAAGGGAGGAAGAAGCACTTACCTGGGTGCAGATGCTCCAGTGGAATAAATTGTGATAGCTGTTCAATGACATGAGACCAATGTGTACAGCTGAGGACACGTCCTTTGGAAATAAATACTGGGGTGGGGTGGGGGTGGAGGGGAATGGCGGTTTTGAAGACACAGATTTTCCATGACCTTTCAACATATTTACATTAAGACAACACTTCAAAGCTTAGAGATGCTGTTTTTCAAAATAACTGATGTATGCAATAGTTACATATAAGGGACTTTACTGCTTGGCCGTGGTCTGAGATCCACCACCTCTAGTGGAAACTGGCAATGAAAAGATGTTCTGAGTAATATTAACCCTTGCATATAATCCAAAGCCTTTCTATTTCCTGCACAATATTTTTTTGACAACTTAGGTTGATTCATAGATTGCATCTCAATCTCTGGGTATTTTTTACCCATTGTGTCTGCCAGAGAAATGGCTGTGTGGAATATGGGGGCAAAACTGGAATTGACTTCCTGGTGAATTTTGAGGGCTCCCTATAGTAAGTAGAGAGACAGAAAAACAAAATGTTCAACCAAGATGTAGTATTTATATAAACCAATGTAACTGTAGTAAGAAAGTTCAGAAATGATCACAGGAGCCTCTCCATGTGCAAACCTGAGAGCAGCAGGCAGTAAAACTGATAATGGTAAGAGCATCCAACAGGAAAGTCACAAGAAAAAACCCACAGCACAAGGCTGAAGAAGGCAAAGAGGATAGGTGTTTGACATATATTGCATTTTCTCAGTCCCAAAGTCACTATTTTTAGTGCACCAGTAAGGTCTCACTTTATCTACACCCATATACTATGAAATTGGTTGTATATGCTGATGTTTATGAGTATAATGTAAAGTGCTCAAAAGCTCCACAAAAAGGCTATTTTAATTCTGCTTCCTTTATACTACTCCAAGTTATAAAAATACTATTGCATTGATAATACTACATGTGGTAGCAGGAGGGGGAATTTTTTAAAAAATCTTCTGGATATTTTTATGCCACATATGTCCCTAAACAATAAACTACTAAACGCTTTGGACAAGCTCAAAGCCTGATTGACTTTAAGAGAAAATAATGAGACATGTCCCAAAAGTCAAAATTAGATTTTGTGCAGTCATACTCTTAATCTGAAATCTAATATACTAAGGAGAAAATAAAGTCAGCTGTGAAATTTTTTCAAAGGATGAAGGGTCTCTAAACTGTTAATTAGTGCCTGTAACTTGTAGTATTCGTTCTTATTACAATGAAGTCTTTTTAGACATAGATTTTATTGTTCTTGTTTGTTTCAACTTTCAAACTCATGAAAAGAACAGTACAGTGAAACCAGTTCTCAGTAGGATGATGGCACTTATATTCTAGTCTTGAACAGTCAAACTTGCTGCATATACTCACAAGCCTGAAATTGTAATACACAGATTTTCATCTTTAGCCACAGATTGGGTCCATTTATGCCAGTGTGAGCTGGACACAGTGATCATTTTCTTCTCTGTTAAAATGAGATGATGTCCACTTATTTTACATGCTTACCTGAAGAGTGGAACAATGAAAAAGGCACATTTGAAATGTTGAGTTTTCAATACATTTACCCTATAAGGTATTTTTCATATGCAAGAGGAGCAAGTCTAGAGTGCAATAGGAATACATAATAAAACTCTTGTTTTCCTCATTTTACTTACCTCTTCTGAAATTCTTCAGGAAAGAACAAAACACAAAAAGAAAAAGGAAAATGTATGTAACAGTGTATTGAAAGAAAACGCTGTTTAGTGTCAGTTAACAAAAAATATGGAATCTCTTCATAATTGCCCTATCTACATAAGCTGGAATCCTTAGTACATTTTCACTTTAGGAGAATGATACACAGTATTAATTTTTCCATCACTATATGTGACTACTTATCTCTTTCCTCCTTCAGAACCAATGTATGACCATTCAAGTACAAACTCAAAAGACAAACATGAAGAGAGAATATATCTGTGAGAAACTGGCAGCTGAAAGTTCCTATCACGACTTGCCACAAAGGAACTTAGAATTTCTGGAATGTGAGAATTCCATCTGGTTACAGAAAAATCATGTGGGAGCAGCAGGTACAGGGTATTTTGGTCAGAGAAACCTGTGTTTAATTCTCAGCTGGCAGCCTGTGGCTGATGTAGCTGTATCCTTCTCCACTGCTCTACTGCAGAAAAATTATCATTGCAGTGGAGTTATGTACCCTTAAAACTAGTTACAGTGTGTGTTTCTTGGTTCAACGACTATGCAGCTATACATAATACATGAGCAGAGTTCTAGGAGAGAAAAACACAGGCACATGCATAATGAGGAAATACTCAAGCATGCAGAATTGGCCGAAGGACTGCTGTGTGTGCCCACACTCTCTCTGCAGCGTGCTAGAGAAGAGTGGAGCTACCAGAGGCAGACCACAGCCACCGTTACTCGTGCTGCAGTCTCTGAGCCCCTTTTCTAGACCTCCTGGGAACAAATTCTGGGCTTTTCAGAGGACTCTCGTAGTTCTTAAAGACCTCCAAGGTACCTGCCTCTGTTAGGAGAGCTGTGACAGAAGGCCAAAAATGCTGGTGAGCTCCAGCAGCAGCCAGGACTGCTGAGGACTGTCTGCGTGCACAGTAATCTTGGTGCACTCCTTGGAGCAGCAATTTCCCCCAGTGCTCCAGTGACCCAGCCCACCACAGACCTTGGCTCAGCTGAGTTCCCAAGGGAGGATGCAGCTCTTACAGGTGTAGGACTGCAGGAAGTGCATGGGGATATGACTGGAGAGAATCCAGCAAAGAGCAACTAATATGATTAAGGGTGTTGTCACATCTGATTTATGAGGGGAGGCTGTGACATTTGGGACTGATTATTCTGGAACAGAACAGTCCTCAAGGGGAATTTTATCAATGCAAAGGCAGTCAAACAGGAGAATAGGTTGCCCAGCCACATTGTGGAATCTTCAAGGATGGACACAGTCCTGGGCAAGGTGCTCTGTCTAACTCTGCTCTGAGCAGGACATTGGACCAGGCGATCTCCAGATGTGCCTTCCTCCCTCAGCTTCTCCATGATTGCACGGGACTCAGAGTTTCCATCGCTACATACTTTGGTCTGCTCTAGCACCCATGTGGAACTCCTGTCACTGTCAGAGTGATGGTTTGCAGGTTTCTTTTTGGCCAAAAAAGTAGAAAATTATAAAATTTGTTACGAAAAAAAGGAAAAAACTATGTGACAGCCAGCCAGAGTGCTGCTTCCATAGAATTACAGTAATCTTTTTTTGCATGAGGTGTGGGATAAGGGTTTTTGAAAGTGCACGGCCTGCTGAGCTAATGTTGGGCCTGAGTTTATTTCAGTGAGCATCCATCCTGTCAGTCTGAGGTAGGTCCATGAGCCAACGACCCATTAACATGACCAAGGCAGCCTCTGGGAGGGAGGTAGTTTGTTCCAGAAGGAATCCCTATAGGTAACAAGTGTGAATGAAGCACTGATGATGCAACAAGAAAGAGCTTTGACAGAAATACAGAGCAAAGCAAATTAACAGTGTGGACATACTCTGTCATAGAAAAGAGATTGCTGAAATAGATGTACAGAGACAGCTAAGCCACTTGCAGTTCCCGTGGCCCATAAAGGCTTACACACACCAGTGTGATTTCAGACAGCTCAAGCTACCATGGGGAAGATTTGAGGCGTGAGATTCTATCCATCACTTTTAGTTATATTGCTGAAAATCCCAGTGGCTACTCCCTGCAGCCACCTAAATGGATATCAGGAAGAAAACACCTTTGGTGCACGAGTTACTCTGCCAGAGGTAACACCAAAGTACAGTTCACACAGTGAGCTCTAGAACACAGATTTTGTGGCAAGAAGTAAACGGCGTGACCAGTTGGAACCCAGAAGCAGAAGAGATCATAGATCAGCTTGTGCCTTTGGGGGAAGCTGGTTACATAAGACATCAAGCAAGCAAAGTGTTCAGGACAGTGAAAGCAAGAAGTGTGCAAAAACAAAAAAGTGGTTGTTACTACTATTCTAGCAGTCATAAATGTAAATCTTACACCACTTTAATGTAGCCTAATGTATCACTTTCTGTAATACATAGATAACTCCATTACCATATTTTGAAAACCTCATCCACCTTCTTTTGTGTCAATCAGGCAACACAGATCACAACATAATTTTTTAGGAGTTAGTCTAGTCTTGGGGTAGTATATTCAGGAACTCATTCACATTGATACAGCATTGCTTGGCCTGTAAATTCCTACATTGTGCTCTTTCACATCTCTTCACTCACACTGTCACAGTGAAAATGCATGGATTCTTTAGCCCTCCTCTCAGCTGCCTTCCTTCAGTGTTCATGGGTTTGCTACAGAAAATACTACTCTTCTCCCCTCATTTCTTTATGTTCTTCATTTTATCTTTCTCTCCTGAAATTAATGATTTTATGACATTTAATCCATTTAATTTTCTTTTCACCTTCACTGTCTATCATTAACCCAGCTCCACAGATTGCCTTGTGTCTTTCTAAATCATCTCCCTTGTTATTACACATTCTTTTTGCTTTTTTTGCGACCTTTGATCTTCCTTTATTTCTCCAGCTCGTTCCTTTACACCCAGATTATGTTTTTTAGCTAAAAAGAAAAAGGAAAGAAAAAGAAAAAAAATTAATTCTGAGTTGCCTATTTCCATTGACACTTTCCTTTTAGCCTATTTTAATGTATTTCATTCTTTACTTCTTGAAGGCTGCTTTTTGTCCCCGGTAGTATCCTATTTACCCAAGAACAATGATCAGTTAAATATCACAATATTTAATGTGGGTGTTGCAGAGAAATAAACTATCAAGTATGCTGATCATGTAGGTACTGGGATGGCAAGTCTTTCATAAGCAATTCCAGGGAAAACTGGCGCAATCTGGACTTTAAAATCCATGTTAACAATGCACAAGGGATTTATGTTAGAAGCTTGGCTTGAGCTCAAGTGGAAATCTAAAATATTTTTCTCCTTTCATGTTACTTTTGATATAGAATTTAGAACATCAGAGATCTGCATTATAAAAATGACCACTTAACAATAAATTGGTTTTGAAATTCTGTAAAAGAAATAGTTATAAATGAACTACATATATTTTTATAATTTGTCAATTGAAATGAAAATAGATTTTCCCAGGCAGAACTAACACAAGACGCAATATGTGTACTAACATTTGTCATTACTGATGGATATCAGCAAGACCATTTGATAAATAATGGGATAATTTGAACTAGAGTTCAAACAAAACTGCTAAACCTTGCCCCTTAAAGGGAAAAAAATATTACCTCTTTTACTTGTGTTTGAATGCGGTGAGGTTTGTATGTATGGAGGACAGCTTACTCGTGATTCTGCAGCTTTACCAAAACTCTCACTAGAATAGTGAGGTTAGCAGGAGATTATTTCCTATAGTGAAACTTTCAGTGATCCTTTACTTTTCCTCTTTTAAGAACAGTGGTGGTGCCTATTATATTAAAGCATCTTCCTTCATATTTAATTTACAATACAGATGTGTGTGATCTGACTTCCCATGGCAGGTATTAAGGGCATTTCCTAAAGTTTAGGTGGCAAAATAAAATCCATCCTCACTGGATATATACTGGAAATTTTATTAAGAACTTCAGGTTTAAAACAGGGTGTGTCTGCCCTGTATACCATTAATGTGACCTCAAAAATCAGTCTTAATTAATGCCAAGCTATATTCCTGAATATTTATTTATTCCTATGTATGCCAATTTACCCAGGTCCTTCACAGATGATTGTGAGTGATTAAGAGGACAGCACTGAGATAACCATACCATGGTCTCAGTGCTTTTTTGTTAACATTTTGTCAAATACATCATCACGCTTATCTTTACTATTTTCCCTTATCTTTTCAACACTGTGTGCCATTCTTTGCTTTTACTATTTGTATCACACTTAGACGGTCATTCAGTCTTTGACATTTTTTCAATATGGAATTACATAACCATCATACTGTTTCAAATGTGTCTGTATTTCCCTTCTGAAATTTCTATATCATGGTTGCATTAACAATGTAATTAAGCAACATGTAAACACGTTGGACCTTATGCATTATTCATCATTTGCCGAGCTATGATCCATCACAATGGCCTAGTGGGAGCTTTCAAACCACCTCATTCGATCAGCTTAATCAATGTACTGCTGCAGATTAATGTTGCTGTGCTGGTGAAAAGCAGACAATTGCAAAATTTATAGTTCTACCCCAAATTCTGTGTTATAAATTCGCATATGGACTCATGTACATATGCATGTATGTATGTATAAGTATCTGCATATACACAGCAGGAATCAAAGAAGACTTTTTAAAATTTAGCAGTACATATATGTATGTCCTGATTTCACACCAATCTCCTTTTGCTAAACATGCCAGGATTGCTTTCTGCAGTGTTACTGTGACTTTCCACCCTATTCTGGCCTATTTTGACTGTTAGTTGTGTGCAATGCTCAGGTACCACCATATAGAACACACATATTGTTGGTACAGTTGGTGCAGGCAAGATGAAGATTCAATGCTGCTGTAAGAGCAGCATATTGACTTTCCCGTATTGCTAGACTTGAAAAAAGTTAAGTATTTCTGTAACAATCTAATATTAACTACGTGCAATTACCAGTTGTATGAGTTCCCTCTACTTAATCTGGTACCATAAAATTCTCTTTAAGAGAAAAATTTGAGATATCCTTCTTGAATTACTTTTCCCCTCCTAGTCTTTGGCACTTCAGCTCTTGTCCTCCTTTATTACTTTGTACAGACTTCCATCTTTTGTTTCCATTATTTGGGTGTGACATGTTTAAATTTTATAGAATGATGTAACCTGCAGTAAAGGTTATGCCTTTACAATCAAAATGCTTTTGCTTGATGAGAGCTTGTTAGGGTCTCTAGAATTCAGATTTGCTCAAGGCTGAGGCTTTACCCTTGCTAAACATTTGTTCTGAATAGAGGTCATAATGATCTGCTCAAAATCAGAATAAAACTAAATAATAAAGAAATTATATTTTAAAGTGAAAGGAAAATTACTGGTGTGAGATTATGTAACAATATATACAGCAATAGAAATAAACTTCTCTTTTCCCCTCCTAATGCTGCATATAGAACAAAGGCAGGTTAAACAGATACTTTAAAGTATTTAAAGTAATAAACACCAGGGCTCTCCACTAATATGAAAATATTGAAAATAGATATCTCTTTGAAATAACACCTAGAGCAGGTTTCTGATGAGATGAGCAGATTGTTTCCAGAAAAAAACAAAACCAAAACCTTCTCCTATGACATCCCTACGGCATCCTTGTGTGTCTGTGTGAATGAACATGAGACCTCTCTCATGTACAAATTGTTCTAGACACACACCTGAGGTTGTTGGCAAGAAGCAGTGAAGAAGGATAACCAACAAATGTCTCCAGAGAACTGGAAATACTAAATTGTGAACAGTGCAAGGTGCCTAACATTGAGAGCACAAATGAAGAGTAAGATTAGCTACCTAGTGTGAGCCAGATGTCTAAGAGTAAAACTAATTACATAGATTTTAATTTTTTTTTTTAACAGATGATAAGAGCCAGAGAAAATTCCTACTTTGTACCTAAGAGGAGAACTCAAAATCCTCTGGATGTTCATCTGCATAATTTGAGGAGAGCTTGTAGCCAGGGTTTATGCTACTTTTGAAAAACAGACAGTACACCTGACGGTAGATTTTTGGTGACTTAAATTACTAGATGATTCTTGGAATACTTTATTATCAATTATTGTCCATTTTGATCTAAAATTGCTATCAAGAACTATTAAGACCTTAATAGCTCTTTGCTCTGCAAAGAGATAAGAGAAAAAGAGGGAGGGAAATTAATAGCTCTGTAAAGTCCTCTTGAACCATATTTGAAATGGAACTAAAGATATGTTCTCCAAAAGCACAGTAGATAAGCACTCAGATCAGCAGGTACCAATTAGTGAAGAAATTCAGCAATTGTGTCTGATCTTTGGCCAATAGTTCTGCTTGCCCTCGTGCTCCCTTTTATGCTCATACCCCAGTTTTCACTAATTGTTCCATCTCTTGCTACTGCTCATTTACAACACTTCTATCTATTGCTAGAGCAATCAAGGTATTGTACCAAGCTGTAAGCTCATTTTTTGGACATAAATATACATGGGGAGAAAATGGCAAGCACTTAAAAAAGCTCATCATAGAAGCCAGCCAAGATTACACTGCTTCCTGTCTCTTCCTTTAAATTGTGCAATGGAAGGGTTTGAGTTAGAGTTATCTTAGTTATCTTAATTCTACAGTTTTCCATCTTTGAAGTGTGTGATCTCTGTATTTAGTCCATAAAACATACGTACACATATAAATGCATGCACACTTGTGCATATATATATGTGTGTGTAAGAATAAGATATTCAAACATACTAATTTGCCCTGCTCTTTACATTTGAAATAATTAGATATTTCATGTTCTGATCACTGTGAGGTGCTAATGACTTTTAAAAAAGAACAGTTGTAACCAGCAGAGTTAATCATATAGTACACCCTGGTTTTATAATATTAGGGTAAGATGTTGAACAAACCTATAAATTTAATACCATAGTCCCCTCAAAGCTTGAGAAGTCAGAGAAAATAAAATGTTCAGGTGAAAAAGGAAAAAGCTAGAAAAGCAGAAATGCAACTAGATGCTCACAAAGAGCATTTATGGTCTTATTGTGTGACCTCATATAATCTCTCAAACAATATTTGTTCTATGCATGCTGCATTAGCAATTCCTTGTTTATTTTCCTTTTTAACTGTAAAATTTTTATAGTTTTATCTAGTCATGTCTACTAGTATTTAATATTTTTCATCATGTTGCTACCAAAATGAGATTTTAAACTCCTTGGGGAGAGATCACAAGTATGATTTTTCTGTGTAAAGCATCTATCATTCTTCTGTCCACTATATACCACTGGTTCTCTAAGCACCTTTGTTCCACAAAATAGATGCCCATTAATTCTTCACACACTGTACCAAAATAATTTCAAAATTTAGCATCAACCCCTCAAAAAATCAGTTTCATAAAAATTCTGGTAGCTGAATGAAATTTTACTCTAAATATTCTATAAAAGCCCACAGTTTCAGAAAGCCTCAGAATATCTGAGCGTCATTGACTCCCAATGCATCTGAACACAAGTAACTAACACCACTATTTTTTCTGACTGTCTGGAATAATTGCTGGAAAACCAAGGAATTAAAAAATTTGTTCAACAGTCCAAGGTTCCTGTCAGGTCTAGGTGGATCTTCATGCAGTATCTCATTATTTCTTTTCACCCTTTCATAATTTTCCTCTAATTTTAACCTTCTCAGACTCTTGCTAACCCTTGTGTTTGATAGTTTCTGGAATATCAAGAACCATATTCCCTTTCCAAATTCTATGTTTCACATCAGAGCTTTATTCTGCATAATTTCTCGTCTGTTGTACTAACATACTCTCCTGGATATTTAGTTTCTATTATGAACTCTTTGAACTAGAAATAAACTCAGTGCTTTAAGTGCTGTGGTAACTTGCAGTGGCAGCAATACAAATCCAGTAACAGTCTAGGACATCAGACACAAGGGCATGCAGGGAGAAGCAGCACGATGCCCTGCAGTCACTGAGTTCATCCCTGTCAGCCGAGCTATCACTGCACAGAAACCACCCTTTGGCAATGAAAAAGTACGAAACTACTCTCCCTACAGCCACACACACACACATAGGTATCTTCATGGCACACTACAAATATCAGCATCTCGGGGACATTTTTAGCAATTTTAGCAACATTGAATAACCGGAAATTGTGTATTTCTGCAGCTCCTGAATTTATCAGAAAGCACACCCTTCAAGTGGGAGATTCCCAATGTGTTACCCAAACCAACATTTCAGATTTAAGCAGTATCTGTTCCAATTTAAACTAAAAAAACTCCAAACAACTATTTCCAACCTACCTGACTCTGCAGTAAAGGATACAGGATAAATATTGGTTAAACCTTTTCTACTCTTACCTCATTATTTATCTGAGACATTCAAAGTATTGTCATTAATCATTCAATAGCAAAACAGAACTGCATAACAATTAAAAATAAATACACAAATGAAACCTTGCATATCTCATTTGGCCTATTTATACTTTCTGCGGATTTTAAATAGCAGTCGATGTAGCAATTAAAGGAGAGGAGAGGATTTTACAAAGACATAATATTTAGCATCACCCTAGGCCAAAAAATCCCTGCTTCATTTTTCCAATTAGACCAATAATAAATCTTTTCTGCAAATCCTGCATAATTATTTTGATTCCCATTTTCCGAAAACTAAAACATTGGCAAAATGCTTTTGCTTAAATTTCCTGGCAAGAGTTTTGACAAGGAAAATACATAACGTATATTTTATGTATGTTAGCAGATTAATAACTGGTATTTTCTTATTAACTGTTCTCTTAATCTGTGGTTTGCATTCTGGAAATTTGATTATGTGCATGTAATAATTGTGAACATACAGTAAAAAAATGTGTAAAGAAACACTGGGTCTTGGTGCTTTGGAATTAAAAAATAAACAAGCAAACAAACAAAATACATAAAAAAAAGAAAACAACCCAATTAAATATCTTTTAACGGGGAAATTCATGCTTCATCTTTTTCTGAAAAACATGCACTTAAATAAAGTGCAAGAAGAAATGAGCCTAAACCCACAACTTCCCGATAGGCAAGCAGAACCTCTCTCCAGCAGCTCCCCACCTCTTCGTGCTGGGGAGCCCAGCACTGGAGCCAGCACTCCAGATGTCTCTCATGAGTTCTCAGCAGAGGGGAAGGATCACCTCCCTGGATCTGCTGGCAGCACTCCTCCTAATGCAGCCCAGGGTACTCTTTATATCAGATAATGCTGACCATTATTTTGAAAAAATTATTGAACAGTGCTTGTTGTTAATGACTAATTAACACTGTAAATAGCATTATGCATTTACAAGTACAGGCTGACACATAAAAAAAATACAGGAAACTAATCTCCATCTTACACAAAATGTTTTCATGGGCTTTTTTATTTGGACATTATATTGAATGACTATTAATGATTCTGACAGATCAGTGAACGAAGACAGGTTTGAAATAGAGGATAAATATATTTTTTCAAAGGTTAGAGGGCCCCTTAAGGAGCTCTGAAATTTTTAATGATTTAAGAAATGGATCTAAAACTTATATTGTTTATTGGTTTGCCTTCCTTTCACAAGAAAGATATTAAAATATGGCAGAAATAGTCTGTGTGTATTAAAAACTACTCCTGGTTCCCTGAACCAAAAAAAAATTAGCCTTCCATTTTCTGCTTCTCTCATCAATTTTTGTGCTGGTCTTTTAAACTTATTTTCCATAAAATTAAACATATCTAGAGAAATATAGTAGCCCACTGTCAGGACAGACTTTAAATGCGGGCTTACCTGCAAGTCACAGAAGGCCCTAAAGCTCTCACAGTGACTTGCCTTTGCTGCCTCTCAGTGTGACCCTTCCCACTTCTGTTCCTTGGCCTCCCAGTTACTGTGGCACAGGTTTTGCCCACAGACTATGGAAATTAAGAGTAGGTTCTGTGTCACAAAGTAGACAGCTGAGAAATCTGAGCTTGTGCCAAACAAAGCACTAATGACAAGTTCAGCAGAGTTGTACCAGTGTGAAGTTAATTATCTCTACTGGGACACGCAAATATTCAGCAGGACTGCCTGCCCATGCTACTGCAGTTGCATGGCTTTTCCAAATTAACCTTAGGAGCCTTTCCAGAGCTTGCTTGGACCTCTGTGGGAGAACCACAGAGCATAATTCTGGGCTGCCAAGATGTGCCTCGGAGTTCCTCAATGGAATACTTGGAGAAAATAAGAAGGAAGGTCCTTTACTGCCAAAATAGATTATAACAATTTATTTTGAATTTAAGAAGGAGCTTTCCACAGCACATTCTTGAACTGCTGCTGTTCTGAGTTTTCTGTTCAGTCAGCTTCTATTATGTCTTCATTAACAAAGTGTCTGATGCAGCATGATGTGATTGAGTACTTATACTTTAGACATCAGATTTTTCCATATTTAAAAAAATTCAGCTACAACTATCCATATGTCAAAACACTAGGCTGAAATTTCACTGGAACAATTTGCTTGAAATTTGGGAAAAAAATCCTTTACAGATTTTGCCTTTATAAGTCTGTGCTAAGGCTTAGATTTTATGAAGCCAAACAAATGGTTGGGCAGTGCATGTTGGAATCAAAACAAGTCCTCTGTGACCTTCAAACCTCTGAACTTAATGTTTTGACAAAAATTCACTGCCACGAAATACATGCAAAAAATGCCAGACATATATGCACATGCACAAAATGAAATTCTAAATACTATTAACCTCTTAGTTAGTAGTCCTGTCCTTGAAACAGAAAAAAGAAGAATGGATTTGAGGACTATAATTATTATATGCCAGCTACTCAACATTTCTCTGACTCTGACTTTTGTATTTTTTGCAAGTATATACCTGGGCCAGCTGTCTTCCCTGCTTGTGCTAATTACTGTCATTCTGCTGCTCTGTTCTAATTTTTAAGTAATCCATTGTTTGAACTCAATCTGTTTTCCTTATGCTGCTTCCTGTCAGCTGGAACATGCAGAACCAGAAAGATAATCATGCAAGGAGTTTAATCTATTTGTAAGTAAAACACCTAGTTTGAATTACCAATTCCATTTTTCTCTAAACCCTGTGACCTGGAGCACCTATTGCAGCAACAACACACACCCATGAGGTTGATTTATTTTTTTTTTTCACAGACAGCTTATTTTAAAATAAAATATGCACTAAGTTTTTTATTTGTAGTGACTGCTGTGATTTGTGACTTAGTGAAGGTAACTCCAGATGCAACAGACATATTGTGTGATTGATAGTAATTATGTCAACTTATTACCAACAGTAGAAATGTTATATGGCTTCATGTTACATGAAATTGTTGCTTGGCGGAGTCAGATTTGTAAAATTGTAATTGTGATTTTTATTACAAAATAAAACCACGACGTGAGTTCTACCATTTCTCACAATCTACCAAATGCTTTGCCATCCTAATCCCAGCAATGTGTTGTTTACAAATGGGGAGAACTCATCTAAACTGAACCAGCTGCTAGGATCTAGTTCTGTTTGTTTCATTTACTGTAAATGAGTCTTCCTTTTAAAAGATATTAGTCTGCCTTCCCTTCTTTAGTATTTATTTCCCAAAGAGCATTGAACTGGAGGCTCAGCATTTTAATATGTGAAGAGAACCTGAGGCTCTGTCTACCTGAATTTAATGAAACAGGTAGGAGCCATAAGATATTGCGTAATATTGCTTAATTGCCTGGCTGATTCACTGAGCATTATTTGCCTAAATGATTATTTTCCATATCTCCCATTAACCACGTAATTGCTGAACTGCCCTATGGCTTCTATTTTCCTCATCTACTGCTTTTGCATTGAAACCTGTACACTTGTACCTTTCTAATGAATTTTTTGTTGCTTTCATAAACAGAAATCCTTTATTTTACTATTCCTTTTGTTTCTCTCCAAACACTGCTTCTACTTTTCTCATCCTTTTTCTATCTTGCTATTTCCATTTAGTAGAGGTTAATTCAATTATGATTCCTTCTAGACAGTTTTTTAATTTCACCTACATTTTGCTTCTGTGTTGATCAACAGGCTGTCCTAAGTAAAAATTTATGCCAGGCTGGTGTAAAAAACAGCTGTAAAAGTCCTTAGCTAGCTAATGTAAGTAAGCTAACGTCAACTGCATAATTAATAAAAAAATTAAGGTAAGGAGTATTTATGACTCAAATTAAAGTCATGATTAGTGAGACAAGAAGTTGTGCATGAGGTCAGTAAAAGCTCACTCAAGCTGTGCTTTCATGGTGTTTTCTGTTCTTAGTTCCAGAGGTCCATGTACAGACAGGTAGAGCCAAGAACTGGTTTTAATATATGTAGGCAACCTACTGTATTTTCTATCCTGAACAAATCCTGCCAATTTGAAATAGGCAACAAAGTGAAATAAAATGCTTCTATCATGTTCTAGAAGGAGAGCATGCCGTCTCTAAACAGTTTCTGCATGAGGAATTGTTTACAGTATCAGAAAACCTGCCATGAAAAAGTTAAACTGGCATCCAAGAGCAGAAAATTCTCACTTCAAGCAAGCATTGAATCCCATGCAGATTAAGCCTCAGAGTTTAATACACTTTCCACTGTTTCTCTTGTAGGTGCTATGTATGTAACAAATTTCATCATGTTTTTCCTGTGTATAGGCAAGTAGACAAACATAACTCAGTCTAACATAAAGTCAGCTTCAGTCCTGTTCAGTGATTTTTTTTTTACTGAAGTCTTTTTGCAGAAATCATTGCATGTCAGAAGTCCTGAGGATTGAAAAAGTAATAGCAAGTTACACAGCTGGAGTATAACCACTCCAAATTTTTTGTTTACAAAGTCCCATTAGCCATAATTTCATCCCCTAGATCTCTTATTACCTAAACAGGTGTCTGACAGCCAACCTAGATGGTTTATGAAATCTCTGTACTCCCATAATTCCATGCTAAATCTCATCAGAACAAAATACTTGTTTACCAACTTGAACTGAGTAAACGTTCTGAATTTTCCTTTTGTGCTTGTGTGTGCTAGTTGCAGACATGGTTTTAAAGGAAAAAAAAATATATGCGCATAACTTTTATTGTCCACACAAACCTGTCCACTAACCACAAGGGAAATTAATTCACCTGCTGAAAATACTCATTTTGTTCCACTCTGCCTACCTGAGATTGTTGAGTGAATTGACAGAGACAGACCTTGCTGAGAATTGCAAAATACCACTAGGAAGCTTATTTGCAGAGAGCAGATATTTCATCCATCCAGAAATGTTTTTGAATTTAAAACCACAAACAGTTTTAGTCTGCGACAAATTGAACATTGTGCAGACCTAAAAGAGTTCTGGTTGAAAAGCCTATGCACATTTTGCCACTTATAATAATAAAATGGAGCACCCCTCAGATATTGTGGATGCTTACATCACGGAAAGAGCAGTTTATCAGCATCTTGACCACCATGTAGCAACCAAGAGGAAGGTTTTTGTTCCCATACTTCATAAATCATTTCAAATATGATTCACAAAGAGCTATGTGGATGCTACTACTTGTGGCTGCATTTACACTCCCACTGCATCCTCTGCAACACCACGGAGTCAAAATCCCCACTGTGCTATACCATGCTACATATACTTACTGTACCCAGTGTGGTGGGAGCATCCACAGGCATTTAGACATTTTCCAGAGAATTTTCTGCCTGTGAGACCCCAAAGGCTGGTGTGGCCTGCTTGTAACACTCCTGTTCCTTCATATCACAACTCACCACCCCTTCTTCTGCACAGTGAGCTTCTTTGGGGACAAAAAAGAAAGGCAGGGCATGTAGCCCACACATGCACTGTCCTGTCCTGGTTATCAGGTCCATTAAGGTGCTTCCCCAGCTCAGAGGAAACCCTGCAAGACACTTTCATGCTGCCCATGGCACACTTGGGCTGCCCTCCATGAGTGGCCACCTTGAAGCTGTCATACCCACGTGATCTCTGAGCAGCAGCCTCAGATCAGATGAAAAGTGGACACTGAGAGACCTCTTCAGCCCCAGCAGAACATCCATGGAACACTTCTGCGGCAGCCTCTGAGATCAGGCATGGTGCTGCCAGGCTCAGGCAACGTTGCCTGCATGCATAAGAAACCAGGATAAAATGCCAGTACAGCAGAACATGTACGTGAGGTCAATAAGGAAATCCCCAAAGGGATTGACAAGGCAAAACAGAAGACCTGTCTGATAAGCCCATGAATCAGAAACTATTTTAAGGAAAAACTCACATGAAGGAGAAGAAGAAAGGGGCAGAGAGTAGGCGTGTGCCATGCAGCTCTCCTTTCCCTCAGATTGATGCCGTTCCAGAGAAATTTCCAACAGTCTTCAGCAAGTGACTGAGGAGGGAGAAGACCACTGTGTGCCCTGTATTGCCTCCAAGCCCAAGTCCTGACCTATGGCTCCCAGGAGAAGCTGTAGCCCTTGACATTTGCTCGTGTGCACGGGGATGGACAAACCCCTAGCCCAGGTCCATGGGGAAATGTGGATGCGCAGCACTAGAGATCCCTCTCATCTATGCAGGGACAACATCTTGCCTGAGGGCTTGTACAGCTCTCCGCAAGCACCTGCCTTTAGCAGCAGGACATGACAATCCTTTGAGTTAGAACCACAGAATTACAGAATACTGAGGTGGAAGGGACCCACAAGAATCATTGAGTCCAGCTCTTGAGCTGCCATCTCCTCACAGTCCCTCTACACCTCCTTTTGGCCCTCTCCTGGCTGGCATTCTTCCAGGATGCAGGGACACAAGAGGTGCATAGGGGTCACACAGAGTTATCAGGGCACATTTCAGCTGTACTTTACCTTCATGTGAACCACTGTATCTGGAACTAGATGTCTTTTCAGGGCAGCTATAGAAGACAACCTCCCAAGCCAATACAGAGCCCTGAAGACGCTGGATTTGACCCATCTTTTGAGTCTCCATTCTTATGCTTTTAACAACAGATTTTTATCATTATTCTAGTGGTTCTGAAACAACTTTCCAAATAAACTTAATGTTCTATGCATAACGTATTTGAACAGGTTCTTTGTTTTTATTATTTTTTTCCTCCAGCTCTTACTATTGGAACGTGAGATTGGTAAGACAAATTTCCTGGTTCTTTTTTAAATTGTGTACCAATGTTTACCATCGCTAGAAGAATGCTCTATAATGGAATAGTACCACAAATAAGTTTCCTCTTACTAAGATGAACTTAAAATTTCTGCCTTACAAAACTTTTCTACAACTATCCCCACGCCCTCACAACAGAGGTTTTTGGAACTGAACTTCTCAGGAGAGAGACAGCTGCTGCTCACAGGCAAAAACACTGCACAGCAGAGCCTGGATGAAGATCTGTACCTGATGTGATCTGCCATTTCTCTTATAACCAGTAAAGTTCAAATTAGACAGAGAGATAGCCCTCAATAAATATTCAGCAGGACAGTCAGTGAAAGTAGGATCACAATGCACAGCCAGAATGTGTCTGTCCTAGCAGTGACATCTGACTCTCCTTTTTCTTTTCAAATTCTTTTTCCAGTTTGTCTTGGATAAAAATGGATAATGTGAGATGAATAATAGAGAATGAGAAAGTAGGAAGGTACATCACAAAGCTCATCAGAATCCAATAAAACCGACAGCATATGAAAGAGTGCATTAGGTTAGAATTTAAAGACAAAAATGATTTCAAGGAAGGAAGAAAATTGTAATCTTCATTTGCAATTCCAGACTTGGAAAGTGGAAAGTTTAAGACAGTATATTGCTGAAATACTCCCAAAGCTTGGGAGACTTTTGACAAGAAAACTTATGAATATCATAAAAGGTAGATGTCAGGTTTTACTGGTACGTGCTGAACTGTCTATGATATATAAGAAAATAGAAGCCCAGGAATCTTTCAGGACTTTGCAAAATTGTAATAAAAATCTTCATATTGTGTGCATGGAGAAGAGCTATAAAAATGGCATGTGTTGCTGACACACACAAATCTACCTGCAAATTCCCAAGACAACCAGGTCTAAAGGAGAGACAGTGATTAAATCCTCGCAACAGAGATGGGACAAGGTAAGGACGTTAACCACTGTCGTCCCCTGACTGGTACCAATGAGACACATCCAAAACAAGCACATTCCTAAGCAGAATTCAAGGAGTGTTGGGAGGGGCTTGAAAACAGATGCCACCTCATCCTCATCCTCTCTGAACAGACAGCCCTCATAAGGACAATTTGGTGCTTGATAGCCTGGCAGACTTGCACACCTCTGGGTATTGGTTGGTACGAGACTGAGTGTGAGAGTGAAGTCAGTTTCAGCAGTAAGAGACTGCAGAGAATTCGATAAGTTGTAGCTGTACATATGTACTTACATATATATATATATGTATGTGGTATGCATAATTAAATAAGCAATTCAGCATTTATTCATTCAGTTATAATTTATGGGATTAAATGACCCATCAAACTAAAATGCCATTTCTAGAACTAAAGCACAGAAGAAAGCCACAGTTTCTAGGCTGGGTGGATCCTATCCTGACAGGCAGTTCTAAAACAGTCCAAAAGAATTTAATCTGTTCCAGCACACAACTAAATACCTCATGATATCTTTCAGTACCACACTGCAGGCATCTAAACTTACACCTCTAAATCTAGAAAAACAATTCAAATGCATAAAGGCATCTATGTCTTGATCATAGAATACCTGAAATTTCTGCTTAGTTGCCATATGTGACAGAGGATCTATAGAAGATATTCAAGAGGGCATCTTAGGGTGGAAGGATACCTTAGGATCTCTAAAATGCCGCTAGACACCTAATTTTAAGTATTTGAATTATAATGTATAGAGAACATTCAGCTCTGAATAGGTAAATAACTGGTGCCATTTGGGAGTTTGTGGGGGTTTTGAGACATCCAGGCAGAACAGGCTGATGATTAACACACTTGTGTCAAGACTGCTGTTCCTCAGCGGGGCTTCTCACAATACCTGAAGAGCCTGTTTTCAGATTCTTGAATCCTGCTTTGTTCATCTAGATTATACTAAGTGTACGTAGACAGGTTCAATGCACTTCTGGAAATCACAACGGGAACGTCTTTTCTTTTCGTTTTTCTTTCAATTTACATATCCTGCTACCTGGCTGATACAAGAAGGCAAGCATTTCTGTAGGACCTATGTCTTATCTGACAGTTTCTTTTATATTCATCAACACTAGGAAATAAGACAGTTAAAGGGGTCTCAGGCAATCACATGAAGCCCCTACATGCTTGCCCATGCTTGAACACCTACATTTATTTATCTGCACCCTCAGACTGGCCTGTGCCTGAGCAGGGTAAGGACAGCCTGGTCCAGGAGAAGTGGCAGATGCCACCCTTTGATGGCAATTTTTGTGAGGTCCTGCTCATAGAAGGCGAGTCAGGAGCTAACATTGTTCCATGCCAGAAAGCAACCAGCTCCAGAACAGGAATAAAGTGCAGGGGGGCAATTCACAGATTTATTGAGCCAAGATAGAGAAGCCAGGCCTTCTGTCCATGGAAAAATATCAAGGAAACTCTGTGTAAAATCATGCAAGTACATTTGCAACATTTGAATTTATGTTTGAGAGATGCTAAGAGTTAATAGGGAGTGCATAGAGGTTTAATGTAAAAATTGCTATTCCATGGGTAGTTACAATGTATGTGATACACAAAGGTTTCTTTCTGCCCATGCTGCAGACCATATAAAATGAAGTATTTTGCTGAACTAGTATTGTCTAACATAAAACTTATATTTTGCACCAATATTTTTCATCAACTATACTAATACATATTTATTTTTCAAATAAATATTTCTTTGAAAACTGTGAAATTGCCACACCACCCATAATTAGGAGGCATTGTGGGAAGACACGACTTCAGACATTTCCAGTGCCTATATGCTCCTATTTAAGATTGGTCAGTTGAACACAGAGTAAAATGAAGAGACGAGGCCAACTTACCAATTTACTCCCAAAGCGTGAACTCCTATGGACTGGAACAGGGTGGTAAAAAAGAAACATAGTAAGTATTATTTTTACACTTCACCTCCATAAACTCCTATTTAGATGCAGAAGAGAGATTTTGAAAAGTAGCCTCTGCCAAGTTCAGGACACCAGATGCCACACTGGAAAATTGCCTGGTTGATCTGTGGTATTTGCAGGCAATGAAGGGAAAGGCCATTGCATCAAGTGAATGAGGACAGAACTATAAAGAAAATAATTTGTTGGTATTTTATTGAATTATGATATGCATACAGACTGTGGAAATTGGATTTCTCTAAACCTGCTGTACTTGAATTTGTAACTTTAACATTCTTTCAGTATGTTTGTTGAAAAATACTGCAGTAAAATATTAATCAAAACAGGTAATGATTGAAAATACTTGTTCAGAAAAACAGTTTTTGGTGGATTTGCAGAACAAATATATTCCGCACAATAAGATTTCTCCAAAATGAAAAAGATATTTCACGAGCAAAAATCCAATATACATTCTAAGAAAATATTTACATTTGCTTTTTTTATTTCTGTTCTCTCTTGACATATGAACAATGGCACACAATCTGACAGGGTAGAGGGTGAGAGATTATATTATAATAAAATGAAAAAAATAATGTAATGTAGAAAATATTAGAGAAATTAATAATTCTGTTCATATTTGGGTAGCCAAAGGGAGACTCTGACTCTGGCTAAACATAATGGAGATGTGCTTTTCAGGAAATCTTTATGGACAGAGGACAGAGATGTTCAGTAGCGCATATTTTTATTTTCTTGTCTCCCTTCCAGTGAAGAAAATAGAACGCTTAGTATTTGGAGATTTTTACGTTCAGCTGGAGGAGACAAGTCATATTAAAAGAGCACAATGTGTGTTCATATTTTTCTGTTTTCCTGTCAGATATTTTTCCAAAATTGATTTTTCTGTAAAACCAGTAACATCAGAGAAGCCCATTTATTCAGAAGTTGATATTCAGAAGTTGAACATTTATTCAGAATTTAGATATATTTTTTCTAAATTTGGAATTTTTGTGTTTTTCATAGTGCAGAAAGCACACCACAGGACTAAATTTATTTTCTCTTGTGTGCAGTGGCATAACTGAAAGTAGGAGCAACACGTGCCTACTTCCTGTGTATCCCTCACAGTTTGGGAAGCATATTTGCTAAGTGGTCTTGACTTCTATAGTTTCAGATAATAAAGCACTCACATATATCAACTGAAAAAAACCCAGAAGTGTTATGCAAGACTTCAAAATTTGAATCAACTGCCTTGTTAGAATCTTTAAAGTGCAGCTCTCATGTCACTATAAAAGACTGTTTAGGACATGAGTGTCAGCATGTTCCTAAGTAAAAACCCACAAATACTTACAAAAAGCTCTTTGATTTAATTCAGGGTTAATTAAAAGGAAAGAAAACTGGTAAATAACATATCCAGATAAAATATGATAACAGCAAAGTCTATAGGCAACATGGGCATGCAACAGAGTTTTTAAATAGTTACAGTCAGTAAAATATGCAACTTTCATACGTTCACTTGCTAAAAATTGTCATTCACCTTTAAAATCCAATACTGTAGGATAAAAATAATGACCAAAAAGTCCACAACCGGGATAACAACTGTGGAGTGATTGAATTATTTCATAGGTATCAAACACTTGATCTTGCAAGTTGTGTCTGAAGATATAAACAGATTAAGAGAACCACCTCATACCAACTGAAAGTTTTCCTGTGGTTCAACACCTTCCTTAGAAAGGGAGCACAGCTAAGCAGTAATACCAGTTTATGAGGGTGACCCATCCAACCCCAGGAAAACTCAGAACTAAATATCAGCCTTAGTAGCTTTATTCTCATATTAATATTACATGAGCAAATACAGAAATAAAAGAATATTTCTCTGGTATAGCAGCATAAAGGGGATAGAATCTCCTTAGGAATAAGGAAATAAGCAGGTTGCTGGGGGAATCAAGACTGCTTTCCTCAAAGGTATGTAAAAAGAGGAAAAAGGTAAGATTTGTTTAGCCAGACTGCAGTATGAGAAAGAACTCTCTCTCACATCTCTACATTGAGTTAAATATGATTATTATGTGGAAAAGTGTACAAATTATCATGCTATGCAGCTACAAGATCAATAGGATTTGCTTCTCATCAATCTTAAAACACATCCACTGCATCACGTCTGTGGAACATGTGCTCATTTATGGTCATGGAAAAATTATAGGTATTAGGAATTTTATCTTCATCTTCAGGGAATTTAATTAATATAGGCTCTACTAAATATTTAAGTTGTTACTGATGAAAGATTTTTGTGTTAAATATGTTTGATTAATTTGTTTTTCCTAGTCATTTTTACAAGTGAGTTGTTATTATCATGTATGAATCAATCATTTTCAATATGTACTTCCAATCACTAAGCAGATGCATAAGTCACTGAGAACAGCATGGGTGTGGGGGAATTTTTTTTCATAATAGGTTGTAAAAGATAATGTTTGAAATCAGTTTTCTTACAATTATATTTTATCATCCAGTATTCTGTCTTCTCCACTTTCCACTTACAGATTCCTTTGGTCTGATAATGGAAAGTTTATTTAGTAACAGTCTTAAGATCAATAGTTGAGCTTGTACAAGATGACACATTTCATAATAATTCCATTAATCAACATTTTTGATTCCTTGGGGGTAAAAAAAGAATATGTGAATCTGCCTTAGAGATCACATACATTTTGTTCAATCATGAATTTTGGCAGGAAAGAGAAATGCAGTGGAATTGATAGTGGGCTAACATTTCCACATAAAGAAACTATAACTTTGGGCTATAGGGAATAATGATATATCTTTCCCATAAAATAAACTACTGGAGTGGAGGCAAAAAAGTGTATCCTGGGCTACATCCAAAGCCTTGAGAGCAGCAGGGCAGGGAGGGGATTCTGCTCCTCTGCCCTGCTCTGCTGAGACCCCACTTGCAGTGCTGCTTCCAGTTCTAGGTCCTCCAACATAGGAAGGATGTGAACCTGTTGGAGCCAGTCCAGAGGAGGTCTCTGAAGATGTCAGAGGGATGGAGCACCTCTGCTGTGGAGAAAGGCTGGGAGAGTTGTTCAGCCTCTTCAGAAGAGAAAGCTCAAGGGTGACCTAGCACCTTCCTGTACCTAAAGGGGCTACAAAAGGACTGAGGGGTACTTTTTACAAGGAGTGATAGGACAAGAGGGAATAGCTTCAGATTGAGAGTAGGTTTGGATCTGATATTAGGACAATATTCTTTACTGTGGGGGTGGTCAGACACTGGGGCAAGTTGGAGAAGGTGTGGATGCTTAATCCTTGGAAGTGTTCAACATTAGGTTGGATGGGGCTCTGAGAAACCTGGTCTAGTGGAAGGTGCCCCTTCCCATGGCAGGGGGTTAGAAAGAGATGATCTTTTAAGTCCCTTCCAATATATGTAATTCTATGAGTCTACGATTTTATGAACGTCAGTGAAATTATTGAGTGATTTCTTGATTTCTAATTAAACCAGACAGGTCTCTGATTCCTACAGAATTCCAAATAATAAGTCAGAACACACTGCCTCAAGAGCTAGCATGCCAAAACCTGAAAGAACTGAAACCTGAAATGAATTTCAGGACATATGGTGAAAATTTAATATTTAGAATTAATACTTATAAGCAGCAAAGTTCACTAGTTTCAGGTACCCAAATAATTCTGTTGCCTGGCAAAAGCAGGCCTAATATAAAAGTGAAAGCACAACAAAAATCATTGTTGTGATTGTGTACAATGTTCACTGTACTACTTACTAGATGATGACATTTAACAACTGCTCAGCCATCATATGTATGAATGGAAATTAATTTTATTGACTTGCAAACAAGTGGCCTAGGAACATCCATTCTTCCAATCAAACACTGCTCAAGAATTATGTCTTACTGTAAAAAATGCCAAATAAAAAGTAATACACATTTACAGTGCATGTAATATTAGTTGTAGTATTTCATTGCATAATATTTGTAAAATAGTTTGAATTATTTGGCTGATTTTTTAATCACTAATCTCAAATCTTTAGAACTGTTCGAGCTGGGAGAATCACAGTGATCAAAAAGAAAGACACAGATTTAGAATACTAATACTTCAGTTTTGACATGAATTTTGATAAAAGGATAATTGAGTGCCACAAGTAAAACATTCCAATATTTGAGTTACATTTAAAAAATATCAAATCTACCTTTGTTTCCTTTTCAGCAATCTGCAAACTAGTGAAGATGACTTATTATATTGAGAGATAACCAAAAGTATGACATTTTCTCAGAACTTAATGATATGTGTATCCTAAAAACCCACTGGCATACCAAAACCGTCAGATGATGATGATGATTTTTCAGTTCAGAGTTCCTGACTTTTTTCACAACTGGCATTATTTTCAACACATCAGTCTATCAACAAGATTTCTTCTGAAAGTGAAAATGGCAGTTGAATAATACTTCTCTATCATTTCTTCTCACAAAGGGATCCTTGTTATCACATACATACTTAAGACAGTTATTTGTGAGTGAATTTTTCTGAATGCTTAAATAAACATGAGTATTATTTCTGCTAATATTTCATTGAAATATCACAAAAATTTGATTTATACCCCATCCACACATCAAGAAATTTATGCTTCCATTATTATTATTATTATTATTATTATTATTATTATTATTATTATTATTACTATTTCTTCTTAGTAAAAGAGCTTCTGAGGAATAAGACCACAAGACCTGAATTCTGATGTGACTCTGTGTTTTTTATTCTGTGCATTAGGCAAATGAAGCTGTCTGGTTGCTGCTGTGTATAGTTCCATTTAACTTCAATTAAAGGAAGAGATTAGAGCTAGTTTCCACAATCAGGCTGATTTTTAATTAAGTATAAAACTGTTATATATACAGTATTTTTGGTACTCTGTAGGAAAAAAAATTAGAAAAGGTTGTCTATAACAAGAAAACATCTATAGGATCAGTTCTGGGTGGCACTGATTGGAGAGGATGAGGATACATCCAGTGACATATAAATCATCTTCTACCTTTTCCTTTTGAAGTGTCTTACAAGTACCATTTTAATGGGCTACATCCATGTAATGATTTTTTCCTTCCAGAGCTAAACGGCTGCTAAAGTGCAGCATCAGTTTCAAATACGTTTCTTATTAACGCTGTGCTGTAATCCAGAAATGTGTGATACTGCAAGACTCTAAGTACCACTTCCTCCTTTCTAAATATGTAACCAAAACCTCACTTACAATATGATTCAAAATACACAGCTTTACTACTATTAAATACAAAAATATTTTGGTACTATGACAACGTTGTGTTATGATATTTAGCAAAAATAATGCAGGAATTACTGTAGCTATAAGCCTGTAGTAATATAAATTCAAACCATCAAGGTAAATCATAGCTCTATATCAATCCAAGTTAAATAAAACCCCAGTTTATTACTACTGCAACCTCTGAAATGGTTGAAACGCAAAACTGCAGGAAAAGTGTTACAATTTTACTGTTGGGAACAGAAATTTATGACACTTTCCTAATGTTTTTCCATATCATTTTCCTTTTTAACAGTTTTCATCAGCTTCTGTGGTAGGAAAAAAACCCCTGAAATGTGAGTGAAACAATCTTCTGCTTTTGGGTTTTTGCTTTGTTTTGCTTTGGGGTTTTTGTCATTTTGGAGTGTGGTTTTGGGTTTTTTTAATATTATTATTTAACATTCTTTTTATCTCTTCTAAGAATGGTTGTTTGTAGGGTTTTTTGCATTGAAAACTTCCAATTATTTCTCAGAATGAAAATAATACAGAATATAACCTAGGTTTGGAAAAATGTATGAAAATGAGAGAACAAGTGAAAAAAAAAGTAAAAAGTAAAGTAAAAAAAAAGTTAAAAAGTTTATGGTGAAGTGCAGGTATGAACTGCAATCATCAAAAGTCAAGGTAACAGGGATTCCCATCAATCAAGGATCAAATTACTCGCTCATACTGCAGGCAACTAGCATGAGATGCTACAGGGGCAGAATTTCTATTTTTAAGGTGCAAGAAATGTCACAAAAACTACCTTCCCACCATTAACTTTTAATGGAGTGTGGAGAAAAGAGCAAGAGCAAGAGATATTTTTTGCATTTCAGACACTTCTGTAACTCCAGTACTGCCACTCTATAATCTGGACAAGGCTTGATAACTCAGCAGTTCTTTTGTAATAGTCTTTGCTTATATCTTCTCTTAGAGAACAATACAATAAACAATATCCTTTACAAAAGGCAGTGAGCCACTTATGTTAACTGTAGCTCAAATATGCCTTCTTCAGAAAGATATAAATATCGGTGACAGCTATAAACCATACGGCGTTTTTTCCTTATTTGGGTTTTTTTCCTCCCTTTTCAGCACTTTCTTTTTTTTTCCTGTGCTACAATGTATAAAAAAGGCGTAAACTGCGCAAAAGAATAAAATATTAACAAAGTAAAGGTACTGAGAATAGAATTAAAGTATTTTTTTCCCCAAAGTTTTGTCTTCGTTAGCCTGGGGACTCTGCATAAAAGCAGCCAAAAACTTGTGATAAAGTTCTGCACTTAGTGCCTAGTAGCCTAATTTAACTACACATAGGCTTATGTTTTGCAGCTTTCTGGCCCTTTGTTATTTAATGAGATACAGGAAGAAAGAGCTCTTTTCATTATCTCATTACTACACTACACACCATTTACAACTATCTATGTAACCCCAACATAAGGCTCTAAAATAGCGAAGTATAAATACCAGCTAAATGTTAGTAAAATTGTAGTGTTTATCTATTAATTTTTGAAGTTATAATACCCATCAGATAACTAGAGTAACAAAGATTTTTAACTCTCCTGTACAAAAAATATAACTCTTGATGAATGATTTACAAAGGAAAGCAACTAAGCAGCAGATCAAAAACATAATTTAAGCCTCAGGCAGATGATAACCCAAACAAAACCGTACTGGTTGCAACCCTGCATGGTTAGCCTTTCAAAGCACCAGAGTTTGTGTGTTCGGCTTTTGAATATTCAAAATAAACTTCTTGTGTTTTTGATCTAGTGAAGAGAATTTATATTTAGAAACAAAGGACAGGAGTGCCACCTTGTTAGGGAGCATGGCAGGATGGGGCTGAGCAGGCAAGTCATACTATCACAGAATCATTTATGTAGACAACACCTCTGAGGTCACTGAGTCCAACCTTTGTCAACCAGTGGCCAAGTCACTGAGTGCAATGTACAGTGGCTTCTTGAATACCTCCAGGTGACTCCACCACCTCCCTGGGCAGCCCACTCCAACGTTTGACAAGCCTTCAGTGAAGAAATTCTTCCTGATGTCCAGCTTGACCCTCCCATGGTGCAGCTTGAGGCTGTGTCCTCTTGTCCTGTCAGTGGTTGTCTGGGAGAAGAGCCCGACCCCACCTGGCTCCACCCTCCTGTCAGGGAGTTGTACAGAGTGAGAAGGTGCCCTTGAGCCTCCTTTTCTCCAGGCTGAGCCTCCTCAGTTCCCTCAGCTGCTCCTCATTAGACTTGTGCTCCAGACCCTTCCCTAGCCCTTCTATGGACACTCTCCAGCACCTCAATGTCTTTCCTGGTGTGAGGGGCCCAGAACTGGACACAGCGCTCAAAATCAGGGTGACCCAGGCATAGGCAGGGTCCTGCCCTCACTCTCCAGCCAGAGCAGGATGGGCAGAGCCAGGGCTGACAGCAGGGCCTCCCAGCAGCCCTGGGGGCTGTCAGGGGATGGGCTGGAGCCAGAGATTCTACTAGGAGATGGGGCTGGGACAGGGGGCAAGGCATTGGTGTGGTCCACATCCTACTGGGACCAAGGCTAGGGATGAGCTGATATGAACATGGGGGGCTTGGGCCCTGAGCAGGGAGCCAGGGGCACTGCGGGGCAGGGCTCCCTGTGCTCTCCTGGCCCTGCCACATGCACTGCTGTTCCTGAGAGAAATTATTTTCTAACAAATAAAACACAGGGGTGGCAGGTCCAAAACCAGGGTTGTTTGTGAACAGAGGTGTGCAGCAGCACACAGGTTGTAAACACACTCATTATTTTTGTCAAAAGAAAAGTTAGAAGAAAGATGAAACATAATGATTTACACCAAAATAAAAGTTGCTTTTTCTGAGAATACAACAATTTCAGAAAATCCTTTAGGCAACAAATTAGATGGTGTTGAAAGAAATATAAAACTTTAAAAGACTGTAGGTAACATCCAGTAAAGACCTTAAAAGCACCTCACAATTATTTAGGTTATAGAAAGAGAAACTGATAAGTAGTTTAAGTAAGTTCAAGGATTCCTACAAGTGAAAACAGTTGAGTACTAATGAATATCCTCTCTAGTGAAGAAGGGAAAAAACCACAATGGCACCCAATGGACTTCAATATAGCAAAAATCACCATAGGGAAAAGGGACAACATTTAAATCCATTGAAACATATCAGGTTCCTGTACATGTGACATGAGTGAAGAAAATGTCTTGAAAACATTATTAAAAACATCTAAAACTCCAAAAGTTTAAACTTCTCTAAACTTTTAATATCTAAAAACATAGACTATGCATAATGAATGACAGAAGAGTACAAAAGGCTTTGCCTGCACCCAGTAGGCATGACCTCCACAGTTTACTTCTATATGAATAAATAATTAAAATTTCCTAAATTCAGAATAATAAAGACTTTCCACTAGACCAGCTATCTAAGCCCATGGGTAAGAGCTCTTGGGTTTTTTTTTCCCATTGGTAGGGAAATATTTTATGCATAAACCAACAGATTACACAAAAATACCCTATTATCTTTCTTTTCTTCCCTTCCCTTACAGCTGCAGATAGAGACAGAGGAACAGTCACTTAACTGGTTTTCCCCTCATGATTTTCGCCACTATAAATTGTACAAGAATGCTTTCAGTTAATATACTGCCCCAGTGCATGCTCAGATTTATGAAAAAGCATAGACTTTTTCCTTCTCACTCTAAGAAGCACCTCTATTATGAATCTGCTTCTTATTAGTCTTCACACGTACCATGCATTAATAATCCAAAGACATCTTTAAAGAGAACAGCAATAAGTACTGCAAAACACATCACCATCAAAAGTCAGGTCTTTAGCAAGACATGACAGTAGTCCTTGCCCCATCTCCAGAGTCTGTCAGGGATTCCTCAGAAATTCTTGACGCCACAGTAGGAAAGCTCTGGCTCTATATCTGATGCTCTCTGTGTTGATCCAACTCCTGATTTTCTGACCAGTAATGTTGATAAAGATCCCAGATATGCTGTTCTTGGCAAAAAGAAACTCTTGAAATGTGCATAAATATTAATAAACATTACTTGTCTGCAAGACATCGTCTTCCTTTCAGGCTTGATTTCTGTTAGCTCAGCAGTTTCAGGAGTTGCAGCAGACTGTACACAGCCCCTCTGATTGTTTTTGTGGTTGTTTGTTTGCTGTGCCTCTCAAAAATCTTGCTTCTCTCTACATTATCCCATCCCCTCTGCCTGTCATCTGCCTTCCTACTGTGCACTCTGGAAGTTATTTTCCCCTGATTAGTTCAGTTCAATCTCAATGAGAACAACAACTCTGCCATTCATAGGATTCTCCATTATCAAATAAGCATTATTTTTAATGAGGAATTAATAAATAAATTCCATAGTGCATGACGTAGCAGGTCAACTGATGCTTATTTTACAACAGACAAGTAGTTAGAAAAAGGTAGCCTGATTAGTAACATTCGAATCCTGGGGATCCACAGGCAAAATGTGCATTTCACATGAAATCGTATGATGGGAAGGATGGGTCAGGTTGGAAGGGATCACAGTGGGTCATCTGGTCCAACCTCCCTGCTCAGGCAGGGTCATTCCAGAGCACAAGGCACAGGTTTGTGTCCAGGTGGTTCTGGAATATTTCCAGTAAGGGAGACTCCAGACCGTCTCTGGGCAATACAGGTTGCAATTTCAATGGAAATAAGTGACAGAAAATTCCAACAAATTTTTCCTTAGAACTTTTATTCCTAAACAGAAAACCGATATAAGAAAATATCTGTACTTACCCCTAGAGCCTTTAATCTATGTTCCCACTCTTTGCCTCTCCCTGGATGTCAAATCCACTTTTTATCAGAATTTTACATTTACTAGTGGTGCTTCTGTTCATCACAGAAATAAATATTTGTCAGGATTAAGAGGCAGAGGTGGGCGTATAATAAAACCTTTACCGACTGACATATGTTTAGCCAAGCAGCAAATGAAGTAGAATTTGGAAATTTCCCACTTGCTGTTCTACTGAAATTCTTCAAAGTATTCACTAGTAATACTTGAAATAATAAGTATTAACAATGGCAATGATGACAAAAAGGAAATTGGAAGCTTTCAGCAGCTGGAACATTTTAAGGGAATTTGGAAAAAAATATTAAAGTACACTTGATTTCTTTCAATTCAATAAAACTTTTTTCAAAAACCTCTCACTGATGTTTCATAATATTTAGTCAGTACTGCCTAGGGACTTAATGGCTGAGACAATGTGCTTTACTTTAAAACAAACAAGCAAATAAAGAAGGAATTTTTTTTTAAATGAAAACAAGCATGAAATACTGCAGAAGTCACTTTCTATGGTTCACAAATAGTACAGTTTGTAAAGAGAAGAATGCTGGTATATTCAGGCCATTTCCAACTTACTAAAGGCAAAGACCTATGACAATAGAAGCGGGTTGTAATAGTATAAATGTCCAGTATAAATGTTAACCTCATTAACAAAGGTTCTTAATATTTGCTTAGATATTTGCTTTGTATTTGCTTTGCTTAATATATGCTTGGTTGTGGTATCGAGTTTCTTTATCTTGGTAAGAAGAGAAACCCTATTTCCCTAAAATCAAGTGTGAAATTTTGTAAGGATCCTGCTCTAACATTAAAAGAATTTGCAGCATGTTTATATAAAAACAATCATTATCTATAATGAAGTAGGAAAGGTCAGATTTTACTGTTAACTGTTAGATATGTTGGCTTAGTTAGTCATGAGATTGGCCAACGAAAAGTGAGTAATGCTTAACAGAACTGTGCTTTTTCATGTTTCCTTTCCAGTGCCCTATAAACCCTTAGTTGGATTCTTTAGCTGCGTAATTGGTGTTAGCCACAGGCTATGTATCACAGAGGATTTTCAGATTTGCTCATCCATAAATGTCAGGCTATTAATAATTTTACGGATAACTCCATGTATTGGAAATCACCTGTGTTGAACACAATATATGGAAATGAAAGGTCAGCACACTTTGTGTGCCTGTGCGCAGGTAGGTAGGCACATCTGCATAAATGGAGTATTCTCTGAATATCAGAGAGAATACTTTTATGGTCTCATATTTTTAAATAAGAAATTATATTGCTCTTGCTGAGAACAAGAGAACACAATTTGAAGACCTCAAGGTCTCCATTAAAGAAAGCCATACCTGTATAATCATTTTTGGCACAATGAAACATTTTTTAAACTTTTCTGAAAAACTGAGATATATCAGCTTTAAATTACCTATAAATTGCAAGTCTGTAATTTTGTGTGCTCACACCTTTTATTCTTCTCTGGCTCTGACAGACTAATCTCCTGATAATATTTTAATGGATATATATCCAAGTCAGATCTTAACAAAAAGTCAAAATCTACATTTTAATTCAGACTCATTGTATTTTAAACCCCTGGAGCCTTTAATTAGCTATGTATGTTCCCTGGATATCTCTATTCTACTTTTGTTTACATTTCCAGTATTTCAGAAAAAACCAGAGTTGGTACAGGTACACTTTTCGTATTATACCACTTGTACAAGACAGCATTTCAGAGTTCAAATACAACACATGAAGCAACCTAGAAGTAGAAGTGAAGAAACCACAGACCTGAAAATGAAGTTTGAGAGGTCTCCTACATTTGTTTTATCCATTTTCTCATGATTTAATTTACAGTATTTAGTTGCTGAACTCTTCAATCTATGAAGAAATATTTTTTCAATGAAAAGGGTAAAATATTGACTCTGTAATTCATGCAAGTGAATGAAAGTCACAGGTAGGACATATGGTGGCTCCAACAGATAGAGTAAAACATCTGTCACCCAGTGCATTTTTCGTGCTTTCCAGGATAAACTTGCTAGTGGGTTAGCAAATATAGGCTGGAACTAGAATGGTGATTTGGCTGCTTTTATGTCCAGTAGTGTATTGCCCCCTTCTTTGGATAATTTGGTCATTTACTCTATTCTTACACCTGCAGAGCACACAGCCACTAGTTATGTCCTGGGCCTTTCCTGCTTAAATATTACAGAGTTTTTAAAATGAGTTTCAGTCTTCTTTACTGTGACTTTTAGTTATTATAGGTTAACATGAATTATTCTCTTTTATTTAGGAAGTGATTTATTTATAGTGGCTTCATTACATCTTTATACACTTTATTTTCTGTTTGTATTTCAGTTATACAATCCCTACCTACAAGTGCAGGGGGTTAATTTTAACACCTCCTCTATTCTCTCCCATTGGATGTTTCTTCGGTCACAAGCAATCATGAATCTGTGCCTTGGGAGAAAAAGGATAGCAGACATGCAACATCTGGGACTCACTGTGAACACATACAATGCTAAAGTTCTGAAGAGGTTGTTAACAGGCCAAGGAATGTGATCCTTCCCCTCTACTCAGCCCTGGTGAGGCACATCTGGAGTGCTGTGTCTAGTTCTGGCCTCTTCAGGGCAAGAAAGACAAGAGCTGCTGGAGAGGGCCCAGCGGAGGCCATGAAGATGATGGATGATGAGGGGTTTGGAGCATTTCTCTTATGAGGAAAAACTGCTGGAGCTGGGCCTGTTTAGTCTGGAGAAGAGAAGACTGGGAGGGAACCTCTTCAATGCCTACAAATATTTAAGGGTGCTTGTCAGGGGAATGGGGCCAGACTCACCAGTAGTGCCAAACAATGGGACAAGAGACAATGGGTAGAAGCTGCTGCACAGGAAGTTCCAGCTAAACATAAGGAAGAACTTCTTTACTGTGAGGTGACAGAACACTGGAACAGGCTGCTGAGAGAAGCTGTGTAGTTTCCTTTGCTGGAGATATTCCAAACCTGCCTGGGTGTAATCCTGTGCAGTCTGCTCTAGGTGAACAGCAGGGCTGGAGTAGACAACCTCTAGAAGTCCCTTCCCCAGGCATTCTAATAGTCTGTGATTCTGAATGAATTATTGTATTTCCCAAAGGATGAATTCAACTAACCAGGTCTGTTAAGAGATGCAGGGCTACAGAAGTTCTTACGTTTTGAAACCAAATTCCTTGCATTTATCCTTGGATTTATTGTGCTTGTGTTCTCTATTAAGCTTGAAAAAGCTTCAGTATTTGTGAGGCATACTCAACTTTCTGGGGACGAAAACTTTCTAGGAAAACATGTTTAAAATTAGTTTAATGGAGATTAGCTGTTCCCTTGAAGATATTTGGAGAAATTTAGATACTTAAGAGACATTTAGAAGTACAATCTTTACTTGATTTTACACCCCTTTCCAGTACCTTATTTATACACCTATTTAGATTTAATTTGAGTACTTTTTAAAGCTTGCCATATTCTTGTCATGATGAAAATGATTGTTCTGTACTATAATTTCACAAGTTTATTTTCTCTTAAATGAATTTGAATCCCATAACAGAATGAATCATTGTTATAGTCTACTTGCTTTCTTGCCCCTTTGCACTTTGCTTGCCATTGAATGTCACAATGAACTCATACTGGAAAAATAACAAGCATTACCTTTAGAAGTAAAAATTTTCAGCAGTAACCAAGAAATTACAGTTTCTGTACTATTACAGACTTGACCTGAAAGATTATGCTTCTTTGCTTTTCCACCTCACCCCATTCGGAGGGTTCATACAACAGCTAATAGAGGAGCAGTTGAATACAATAAACTTAATGAAATGCACTAACTTCTCCACTTCCTTAAGTAAAAGTTCTCCTAGGTATTTAGAGAGGTGAAGGCAACATTTTCATTCTTCTGATCTCTTGACTGATCCTGTTTTCCTCCTTCTTGCTGAATTACCCGCAAATGTATTTAGTACACTTTTCTCTTCAACTCATATCCTTGGTCCTGAGACAGGTAGGGCAGGGAGACTGCAATTCCTATTCTGTTCCCTGCCACCACTTCCCCCCTCCTTGAAGGCTTCCATGCTTTGATGCAGAGGAAGAGGACACTCACTTGTGATGGGCGAGGTATCCTGTCCTGTCTGGCAGCCCAGAATTTACACGCAGTGGTTCTACCGTGTGCTCAGCTTTCTCTATAGAGCTAGTTGGCCATGGATGTGTCCCACTCTGAGGGCCTGCTGTTTTCACTCTTTATTGCTTCCCAATTTAGGTAATTTACCAAAGCTGCCAATGGTCACATAAGATCAGGCAAATGTTTTTTCCACTGTATACAAGAGAATAAGTCTTGGTCTGATCCCATACCTTACCTTACTTAGAGCAGGATCTTTGACTTGAATCTTCCAAAGGTCTCTTCTTGCTTAATTATTCTGGTTTCTGTCTTTTATTTTCCCTTCAAATGTAGTATTTTTAATTTTTAAAAATTAATTACAGGAAAAAATATACATACTGAAGGGCCTTTTCTTGCAATGATATTATCTAAGAGTACAAATAGCTTTTTGTTTTGTGGAGTTTTTTTTAATTAGTAGGATGGTGTGCCCGTACAAAAAAAAAACTAATTTTTTCTGGCTACGTGAAAACAAGGGACTTTGGTACTAATATCAGTTTTAAACTTATATAAAATAACAATGCAAAATTAAAAACAATGCTGCCACAGTACAGCTTATTCATCAGTAACTGCAGTAAGAATGTTTGCATAATGCATAAATCACACAAATAGTTCTCATAATTAATTTATCCTCTTCTTTCCATCTCAGGATGATATGGGCAGAACTGATGAAATGCAAACAGACATGCTCCGAGAAAGCACACAAAAAAGTGAAGTTTCATATTCAAGGAGTGGATTTCAGCACTTTTGTCAGCCTATAGCTGCAGCTGAAATTGAGTGTTCTAAATAATGTATCTGTTTTGCCACCAAAGACAAGAGTGTCCTAGTTGCAGTGAAAGACACCATCCACTTTCAGGGGACAGAAGATGATGAACGGGGGTGGTTTAATGCTTCAGAAGCAAGTTTCAGTGGAGGCTGATACCACATCTCATTTGTAACAGTACTCCCCTGTCTTGGACCAGCCTCTCTCGAGACTGCTGGACCTTCACTAAGTCAGAGAAGAAACTTAGCACTGCCAGATTCTAGACACTTTCAGAGGAGGAAAGCGGGATTCTGCATTAGAAAACTAAATTATTTCAATGCATTCCTGATTTTTATTTCTTTCATACTTTCTTCCCTGTCGCACACATGTACAGAAGATGCTCTTGCAAGAGGCCATCCTGCCAAGACATTATCCGTGAAATAATTCTGATGTGTCGTCTTCCGTCTTCTCCTCTGAGAACTTACCCTCTGCAAGTATGCTCCTCCCTAACTCCTCACACAATCACCACTGAGACTGGCAGAGCTCACAAAGTCCATAGCAACAAATAAACTAGTTCTCAAAATGGAAGGAAGGGAGAAAACAAGGTTTCTTCAGTCATTGTTGCTGGTTTTGCTTGCAAGGTTTGGTGGGGTTAGATTTTGGACATATTTTTGTTGGGGGCTTTTTACCATGGTTTTGTTCCAGACTGTCCCTTGGTCTTACTTCTTTTATTTTCCAAGGCAATCCAGCAAATGCTTATTCCCTTATTTTGTTCTATGACTGAATTAGCAGTGATAGTATATAGATCTCTTATTTGCAGCTCTTCATATCCAAAAGTTTTCAATGACTATTCACTTCTTCAGTGCTCAGTCTCAGTTGAAATCTCTGAGGAAAACAGTATCTTTTCAAACCTCTCTCAAATTTGTTCTATTGTTCAATGCTAACTTTAATTCTATAATTATTTCACTTGGAAACCATTCTGTGTAAGCTGCTATAAAAGATGAAAATCAAAGCAGTATTACATTAGAAAAAATGATAGCAAAGAATTAAGGAGAATTTTCTCAAAAATGTAAGAGCCATGGTATTGCTCTTTTAGAGCAGAGTTTTCTCCTTAGCTGATGCTTAGAGTTGCATTTCAAAACTTCACAGATTTAGACATGTCTGAAAAGAGGAGAGATACTTAAAAAATGTATATTTTAAACAGTTCTTAATATAACCAAGGATGTATTGTTCCAATTGCGAATGAACCATATTTCCTTACTTATTTATCTTCAGAAGCACATTTTTCATGCAATTTATCAATCTTCTCTTTAATTTCTTCTTGCAATCTTTTTTCTACGGCTTCTAAAAAGACAAGAAGGCCTTTCTTTTCAGCCTTCAACAGCTGAAATGCCAGAAAGGTAAAAAATGTTGGAATATTTTATTTCTTCTCTAGACTGCTGTAGTCATCCATAAGCAAGCTTTACTTGAGAATAAATGTTTTCATGTATGCAAAGATAACCCACTTTTAAATAACAGATAAATGTATTTTCTGCGTTATAGAAACCAGATATTTTCTCAGTCATAATTTTTTAAATTGTGCTACTGTCTGACATCATATTGCTAGCTGGAGAGAGAAAATACATTTGTTCAAATTTAGTTTAATATGATTTCATGGTTTAAGAGACTGCTTCAGTGAGTCTCACATACAACAGCTCTGCAAAACTGCTAACCTAAATTTTCAAAGTTCTATTTTAATTTTAAAATCTTATAATAGTCTAGACACTTCCACATCCTCAAGGAGAGGAACTCTGTAAAGGCTTTTAAAGCTGTCAAAGTTGTATGCACAGAAAGTCACTGCAGGCTAGAAATACCCTGCATACAGAGAAAGACAGCTGCAGCCACTACCTCTTATAGCCTCAATGCTTCCTGGAAAGAAAATGAAATTCCCATTAAAACTGTCTTTCCTGCTAGACCGATAACATTTCTCTGCAGAGATTTATATTCTAGGTTTATATGACACAAAAAGGATATTACTCTTTAGAAAAAAAAAAGAAAAAGAAAAAAAATTCTGTAGTTAAATCACATGTGCTTATACTATTCATTATTTCTGTCATTAACAGCAATCTTGTTCCCATGACTTCAAAACTGGTAATAGTAACAATTACTTGAATTTAAGTGGATGTCATACCATGAGGGACCTCCAAAATACATAGCTGCAATATTTCTGCTAGACTGCATGAGAAATGGGTGATCAAACATTTTATTTGCCATCTATTTTGGAAGAAGAAAGATTGAGATTTGCAATGATGTTCTACACTTTCATAAGTCATGATGTGCTTTTAATTTCTACAGTACTGTGGTGATCACTGCTGTAATGTCTAAGCTGACAGTCTAATTTCTTTCCAAAGTTTTAAAAAAATCCATTATCTTGTTGCCATGCTTCTGCACTTGTAACTGCAAATTTAAATGCAAGGAAAGCAATCCAGCTTCTCTAGTAATGGCTAAATAATATTATATGGCATTCCAGTAGAATTAAAAAATCATTTTTTAGGCATTTCTTAACATCCCAGTAGAGAAAAGGGAAAAGCACAAAGTGCCCGGCCCCTAGACAGAGTTCTAAGTTGTTTGTGTGGAAGTAGCACTGACCATAGGCCAACTACTTAACACTGAACAAGTAGTAGTTCAAGCTCTCTCCTATGTGGCACCTAAAAGGATGCTGCCCTCAGGCTTGTACATTTATTCAGTTACTTAGATGTCTGCTACAGCATTCTTGTAGAAGACCCAATAGCTCCTAACACAGCAATCTTGACCTCTTGAGTATTTCCTTCAAAATTAGGGAACGATGACCAAACATCAGTGAATGAGTCACGTCAGCACCACCTCTTCACTCATGTTGTGCTGTAAAGCCTTGACTAAGTACAGCACTGACTCACTAAGTGAAATGAATGAAAAGGTTGGCTTGGAAACAAACACCAGGCTCCTTGGAGCTGAAGTGGGAACAGGGGGTGTGTGGGTGTGTTTGTGTGTGTTAGTAGCCAGCTTGTAGTCTCCAGCTGATGGCAAGGTTTTACAGATGTTTTCAGGGATTCACAGCTCCTCCTGGAAGAAGCAGTTGTTTTTTTGAAAACTAACTGCCTCTGTTTTTCCCCAAAGTACACAATGACTTACTGGCACAGGAATGAACTGCAGCTCCTGATTTACTACCAGCTCCTTATTCCACTGTGGTTCACTATTCCTTCATGAAAACACAAGCACATAACGTTGGAAACAAATTTTATTTAATTTTGCTGGCCAACAGTACCTTCAATTATAAATCACCATCATTAACCTAATTTTTAATATCTTTTTGGGGGATCTAGTATTTTTTTGGGTTTCGGACATTTCCTACCTTCTGAATGTGATATTACCCAGAGAACAGTGTGTCAAAGAAATAACAAAATGTAATACTTATATATTCTTTTCACAAGAGATCAGCTCTATGACAGGGATTCTCAGGGACCAGATAAGCAAGAAGGGACCAGATAAGCCATATATCTGTCAAGGAATAAAGATTCTCCCAGAGCACACAGAGACCCAAGAACATTATTGAAGACCTGACTTGTAAAATATATTAATTTTGTTCAGTTCACTCCACAGACCCACAGACCTCTTCTCAGCTAGCTCAAAAAGAAGTCAGATTCTTCTGGAATGGATTTTATAAAAAAGAGAAGTACATGGAACTGTTATTACACAGAAACTATCACACAGTTATATTATGTAGTGCACTTTTACACAGTGTATCCAAGTCTAGTTTGAGCAATGAGATGCATCTAGCTCTCGTACAAATGAAACAGATTATTATTTTTGGGGGGGATGGGTTAACATTAGATCAGTACTAACAAAGGACAATATTTAGTGCCAGATGTTGTTGCCTTGAGCAACACAGACAAAAATATGCACACATTTTGCTAAACAGAGTGAGCAAGCAGACAGCTCTTTTGGATGAATAGAATATTTAAACTACAAAGAGTTTAATTTAAAACAAAATGTTAAAAAATAAAGGCTCTGAATTGATTTTGAATCTCAGTCATTCTGCTCTTAGGTTAATTTGGAGTTTACATCCAAAAGTATTATTTTGTTATGCTACTACTTATGGTTTTACAATTGCATTTTTCTGATGTTCCTTTGCTTCTTAGGAAGTCTGCCTACTCTTGCACACAAGGAAGAAAGCAAATTGACCTTGTAAAGTGAAAAAGGAATAACAATGACTCATATCTTCTAAATGCACAAGATGAGAACAAATTTCCTTTTCTAGGATTAGAGTATTTCCACTTACCATTACCAGGTAGAATTTGTAATGAATAAAAAGTGATACATTGTGTGATTTTATTTCTTTCATAACTTTTATTAAATACTTAAAAGTGTGATTTGAATCAGAATAATGGGTGGAATATTCAGTGTGTTTCAGTTTTCTAATGCCTTTATTACAAATACAGAATATGTAATTGGTGCATGCAAGTAAAGTCAGAGGTTGGATAATAAACAAATTTCACCTTTAAGGAAGAAGATATCATCTTTTATGATAAGTCTTATTGCTTGGTAGTTTTTATATTTTTCTGGTTTTGCATTCCTGTTACATCTTGCTAGAGTATTTTTATACTCCTTATGCTCAAAATATGAAAAATACACTTTATTTTTTTACAGAGTTATGAAGACAAAGGTATGCTCATGTACTGTTAAACTTCAGCTTCAAGGAAAACATTTCTTTCTGTTATAGAAATAGAAATGAAATAACTGCCTATGAAATTATATGCACTTAGTTATCTAAATTGCCTACTCTGAACATATTTTAAAAATTATAGATTATATTTTCTGCATTTAGAATGTAATTTCCAATAGGTCACCTTGCATAACTCTGTTCCCTCATGCTTTAGCACTCTCTTCTCTGTTTCAGCTCCTTGAAGTAGAATCTCTATTGATTTTGAATTAATTACCAAGTTACCAGAAGGCTTAATGGATGATTTGAGATGTAAACACTATGATCTGAAATTCTGAATCTTGTTATTCACATTACAGCCTAGTTTATGTTATCCTTTCTCATGTTGAATAATGTTATCTCCCACACAATCCTAATGACTTCAGTATGACTGTTTCCAAAAAATCTCCTACACATACAAGAATGGGATCAGCTCTTCTTATTTCTGTATTACTGTTCTATATTTCTGTATTAAGGGACTGGAGCCTCTCTCTTATGAGGAAAGGCTGAGGGAGCTGGGGCTCTTCAGCTTTGAGAAGAAACAACTGAGAGGGGCCCTCATCCATGTCTGTCAGTGTCTGCAGGGAGGGGTCAGAGCATGGACCAGACTCTGCTCAGTGGTGCCCAGAAATGGCATAAGAGGCAATGGGAGAAACGGATGCACAGGAAGTTCCACCTGAACATGAGGAAGAACTTCTTTCCTGTGCAGTTACTAGACACTGGAACAGATTGCCCAGAGAGGGTGTGGGGTCTCCCTCACTGGAGACATTCCAGAACCATCTGGACAAAGTCCTGTGCCATGTGCTCTGGGGTGATCCTGTTTATGAAGGGGTTGGATCAGATGACCCACTGTGGTGCCTTCCAAACTCAACCATTTTGGGATTCTGTGATTCTGTGATATGAGAATATAAATGTTTTCTCTGTCTTATAAAGAGATAAAGACAGAAGAAAAGACAAAGAACTTTTGGTATGTATGCTACATAGCATTGCATAGAAATATTTGATAGTTGCACTCACTCTCAAGGATAGACTAATTGTTGTTCAAATGCAAATCTCTTCTTCCTGAAACAAATCTTTGCCCCTACTAGTTATAGAGAATAAAGCCATCAAAAGTCCTTCTTCTGATTAATAAAGAGAGAAGTGGATTCAGGGAGACATGAAGAAAGAGTCCTGACAGGCCGAGGAGCCCCTCCATTGCCTGCCCATTGATGGGATATCCAATGCAACCTGTATTTTTCACCAAGAGACTAGACAGTTTATCTGAACAGCAATACCTGCTTTCTGAGAAAAGAACCTGTAGGTAGCATCTGTCATTTAAAATGTTGACAGGTATCATTGTTGGCAAACACCTTATTTCCAGGTTATACTACTTCTGTTAATTTCTTCTGGTTTGAACTGAAATGACTTTTTAAAGCAAATGAGTGAAGACAACAAAAAATGTATACATGATGGTAAATATGAAAACAAACTAACTGCGTAATGTTTACCCACTTTTCAAAAGGAAAAGAAAGCAATTAAATTTTAATCCTATTTAATGGCTCTCACTTGACATCTGACATAGAAGGGACAAAGACAGCAGTTGCTACAAAAAACTAACAGAAAACACTGAGTTGAATTCAATGCAGTGAATTGCAACTTTGGCAATTGGTTGAATTTGGCCTTAAATGTTAATGTTTAGATGAATGAGATTTACGTGGAAGGAATAAAACAAGACAAGACACCAGTAAGGTGACTTAAAACAAAAGCTACATGGAACTACTTGGAAATAATTTCTCCACTATTTTCTAATTGCCATGTTATCAGCAATTAAATACTATAACCTGAAGTTTATATCTTCCCCCTATGTAAGGATGGTGGGCAAAAATACCATGGCTGTTCCATCAATGTCAAGTCTTTTGAGTCTGAAACTCTTTTATATGGTTACTTAAACCTTATTTCTTTCTCTACTTGTCAGTTATTTTTCCATGAAACTCTAAGTTTGAATAAAGATACCCCACATCTGACATCGGGACTTCAATGAGGGCATCACATTTTTCTCAGTTCAAAACACTACCCTCTCCAGTAAGAAGGGTGGGGAAAAAGCCCCACATGAAAGTGAGAGCAAATTACCTTTAATAGGAATCACATGATGTCTTTTCCTCCCAGCCCAGACTCATCCTTCCCACCATCAAGGCTGATAGCACTCAGGCCTTTAAATTACTAATCTAACCAATGCTGTTCATCCAGGACCAGTCTGAAAAGGAAATGGGACACTAACCCCGATTGTTTAGCTATTATTATTTGTCAACTGTATTTTGGGGGGTTTCATGTTTCCCTTACAAGGATCACCAGCAAATTTTTATCACTATGCATTAAAATCAAGCATTAGTTGAGACAGCACAGGATGGTTGCAGAACAAACACTTTTTTTACCTTAACAACAAAACCGTACCCTTGGAGCCAGAAGTTTACATTCAGAGGGGATATTTCATCTATATATCAGTGTTTTCTGTTTCAGTGGGCTTTGGTTGCAAGAGATTTAGATCTCTTCAAGAGATGCATAACTCTTCTGAAAGAAGGTATCCGGAACATAAATAAGGCATCCAAGTGCTTGAAATTTCTTTTAATTTTTAACTACATCGCACGCTTCTCTCAACAACAAAATTTAAAAGACACAATGGAAACTCTGACTTCTGCTCCTTGCTACTTTTCTTTCATGTACTCACAAGTTTTTTTTATATACTTGGTCACAGGGGTATTGCCTGAAAGCGATGCAACTGCATAATATTTTACAGTGTGGATTTGCATTTATGCATTTATGCACCCAATTGTGAAACAACTTCTCATTCATTAAGATTCATTAAGATTGCTTTCTACATTTATCTAAATTGAGTAAATCTGATCAAAGAGACATGACTTCTTTTGCACATCGTAGGAAGGGGTTGCACACTTTTAAGTCACCATTTATAGATTTTTATCTTCTAACACATATCTGAGACATTACCCTGGAAGTTTGTTAGTCAGGTGGCTTCTGTTCAGAATTGACTCAGTTTACTGACCTGGACAGGGACTGTTGTGTAGAAGTTCACAGGAAATCTGAATAGTCTAGTTTGATACAGACACTCACACCTGGAAATTATAGAAGTTTCATCTGAATAAATACAGTAAAATTGGTAATTTAAACATTTTTCATCTTACCAGATCAGAATGCCAAAGCCTGAATGTTAAAGTCATACATGTAATGAAGACACCATCCAGAATGAGACTTATAATTTTATATAACATTGTCATGCTTGTTGATTGCCCTTATCTTACAGTACTACATGCAGGTGTATCTTCGGAAGAAAAAACTCAAAAGAATTTTAATTCAAATATTTTAATATTGTTTCAAAGCTGTAAATTTAAAACTGACAATGAGCATGTGCTGATATTAATTACTCTACCATAAAATATTGCTTTTAAACCATTTTTGGGACTTTAAAAATGGTAATAAATTCAGAAATACAAACTGCTGAACTGCTGTAATAGAAGATACTAGAGGGGAAATGAAAGCACAGGCATGGTATATCTTTATTCCATACTAGTGATGCATGGAAGAATAACTGACAAGTAGCTATTATCATGTTACAGAAGAGAAAGAAATGAAGATTAAGTAACCACATACTTTATATTGACAAGAAAATAAAAATATGAGAAATGATGTGGACTTATCACTACACACAGTAGTTTACACTTAATGCTCTAATAATCCAGGCACTTTCTGAATTACCTCTAGCCCCTCTAAACAAACTATATATACACACTGGGCAAAGAATGGATTAAGAGCAGCCCTGCAAGAAGGACCTGGGGGTGCTGGTGGGTGAGAGGCTGGACATGCCCCAGCTGTGTGCTCTGGGAGCCCAGAAACCCCCCGTGTGCTGGGCTGCACCCAAAGCCCCGTGGGCAGCAGGGCAGGGAGGGAATTCTGCCCCTCTGCTCCACTCTGCTGAGACCCCACCTGCAGTGCTGCATCCAGCCCTGGGGTCCCAGCACAGGAAGGACAGGGACCTGTTGGAGGCAGTCCAGAGGAGGCCACCAAGGTGATCCAGAGGGTTGGAACACCTCTCCTATGAGGAATGGCTGGGAGAATTGGGGTTGTACTCCGCCTGGAGAAGAAAAGGCTTTAAGATGACCTGATTGTGGCCTTTCAGTACCTCAAGGGAGCCCACAAGAAAGATGCAGAGAGGCTATTTACAAGGGTCTGTAGTGACAGAACAAGGGGGATGGCTTCAAACTGAAACAGAGTATGTTTAAATTAAAAATTGGAAGAAATTCTTCCCTGTGAAGGTGGCGAGGATCTGGAACAGGCTTCCCAGAGAAGCTGTGGATGCCCCGTCCCTGGAAGTGTTCAAGGCCAGGTTGGATGGGGCTCTGAGCAGCCTGGTCCAGTGCAAGGGGGCCCTGTCCATGGCAGGGCATTGGAACTAAAGGGTCTTTAATGTCCCTTCAAACTCAAATCACTTTATGATTCTCTATTTAATCATCGCTCTTATATAACACAGCAAGACAGAACAGAACAACACTTGAATGTTAACTGGATGGAATGGAGCTACTACTGAGGAGCTCCAGACTGATGACTTTATTCACTACAAGCCACACAACCCACACACATACAGAAGACCCAGAAACATTCTAATTAGAGGAGCATCACACTGGTATAGATTTTAGATAAAATGTCAAGTACTGATCATTCTTTGGCTAATAACAAACCACAAACAGCTACACATACTAGAGGATGAATATGTCCAATTATTTCTTTGCTTAGATTTCTCTTTTTTTAATTTTTTTTTTTTACACAGTATCTGAGCAGGCTGGTGCATTCTGAAAGGAATCTCATAATGCCCAAACACTGGATGCAGAGAGATTCACACAGCCTCTCTGACGACTCAAATTGAAGAATGCCTTCTCATTCCACAATATTTCCTTAGAATACTTATAATACTGAATTATTGTAGTAGCTTAATCTGTGATTCCACAAACTTTCATAAAGCAAACAGCTTAACCTTGTGAGGATAGGAATCTCTCCTATGTTAGAAAGACTGTGCAAGTATTCTTAACCCCAGGTGAAACAGTGCTTCATTTGGTGTCTTATTTTAGGTTGCATGAACTGGAACAAAGTCAATTTAGATTTGGATATCTTAAAATACCAGCCAAGAGGCATCCATGAAGAAACTGGCCTGTTTGAGCACATCCTTTATTGCTCTCCCTGCCTGTGCAAATCAGACCTGCTAGCTGAAACTCAACAACAACAAAAAGCAGTGCAAGCTGGAGGCTTTCCAACAAACCTATTCCAAAGTACTGAGCTCCCTAATGCAGAAGATGTCAAAAAGATTATGTCATGTTGCTGTGTTTTAACACAGAATTGGCTTCTCTCCTTGCAGAGGAAACTCTCAGAGCTGGACTGAGATGTGGTCCCTTGCTGGTGCAAGCACACAGCATGTCAAACACTCTCAATTTGCATAGCAATTTAGTAGAGTAGGACAAGCTGCAAAACCAAAGATCAACGAATCTGATATGAAAACAAATTTCATACTGAAGGTTCTCAGGTGTTTGTAGCAGCACTGCCAAATGAGAAATATGATTTGACAGAAATTTGAGTCTGATTAACTACTGTTTTCCTGCAACTTTACTCTCACAAAAAAAAGGAGGATTTTGACTGGGGTAGGTGCTGCAGTGTAAGCCTAGGCAGGACCTGGATTTTAAGATGCACTTGTCCCTCATAGTTTGAAGTCTCCTAAACCCACACATTTGCCCTTCAGTGGTACCTCCTGGGCTTGTCACACTGCTCCTATGGACGTGAGCATAGCACACAGTGCCCAAAGGCAAGAGAGTACAGTGATCCTGACCAGGAAGTCTAATAAATAGCATTTAAAATTTCCCTTCACAGAACCTGAATGCTTTTCTTACTGGGACTATAGTAAACCAAGGAATCCAAACTGGGTGATGAAATACAGTTTTCATTCTGTCTGTCCTTGAGGCACAGTCAGTCTTGCTTTCCCATCTCTGAGGTGGCTAACAAAGAAACTTGTGTTCAAAAGACACGTGGATTTCCACATGAACAATGCTAGCTAAATTGCTAGTTAAAATGCCTGAGTGGTGTGATGTCCTGAGACTTTGCAAAAAACCAAGATTGCTCATCACATGTAACAGTCACGGCAAGCCACACTTCCAACTAGAGAAGTGCTGCTGCTAATCACAATGGACAAAAGGAGCCCCTTAATGCAAATTACTGCCCTATCACTCAGTGGGAGATTTTCTAGCTGAAAATCTGCGTGATAGAACATTACATAAAAATAATGTATGAATACTAAAATGACAAAATGTTCAATAATGTGTAATTTCTACCTAGAGAGTCATCAAAGCATTCTGTTGAGCTGCTTGTAAAGATCAGTTTTCTTTTTAAGCACTTAGGTACTACAAATGGTGGGGGCAAACACAATGAAGGAGTCCAGACAAAATTCTATAATGAGTGGGTCATTTAATAGAGATTCACTAAGGTGCTGTCCACTACCAATGACACCCTTAAGATAAGAATCAAAAACCACCATGTTGAAAACCATCTCTCATAGCCCTGAAGAGCAGCTGTGTATCAAATGAAAAAAACCCACCTCAATATTTTCCTCAAAATGCTATAGATTTTATTTAGTCAGGTAAATATTTTGGCAAAGGAATATGGTATTTTTAAAATAGCTTTACTTGCTTTTCTAGATATATTTTTTCTCTTGACTTGAAGGCTGCTCCTGTAGCAGACATCAAAAATATGGCATTCTTGTTTAACTAATGTTAAGAGAAACTTTAGTCTTCACCTTAGAAAAAGGTAAATGTTGAGCTAAAACATAAAAGCATAAAAATTTGCCAGCGATACTGTGCTTGCTGTTCCATGGCATTTGCACTGAATGAAAGACTGCTTCAAATAAATACAAGTTCAGTTATTTTAAATGTACCTCTCCCTTAACACTGAATGAGAATGACTACTTAAAGAATGTACAAAACAGTCTTCATAATATAGACCCAGGAAATCAAAAAGGAAACAATTTATTTGTAGAAAGAGTTGTGGACATTTGGGTTTAAACTACACCATTCATTGTCATTAGATTACAGGGTATTTTAGGAATTTTAGGTAGCAGGAATGCAGACAAATGGTGACAATATTCTTTTCAGAGAACTATGAATCGGATACCAACAATTTGATTAAAATTATTCTCTAAAAGCCACATTATTATTTTACTGCGATAAAATATCCTGAAAAGGTTAATAAACATAAACATTAATCTAAATTAATTTTATTTTCTGCTTCTCAAAGCGTGATACAAACTTCAGTAACAAGCATCTTTATTCTCAAGTACATAAACTGATGGGGAAAAAAAATTAGTTTTCCAGTACTGAGACTGGAAGGTATTCATATTGTGAAAGAAACTAGTTAGGGATGAGAAGAAGTCTTTCCTGAGTTCAGCAAGGAAAATTTATGGAAGACAGAGTTTAGTAAATTAAAGAGAATTAGGAAGGTAAAGAAGAAGCAAAATTGTTAGAAATTAGGTAGATACATACAATCAAAAATAACCGAGTGCTTTTATGACATGGTTAAACCATATACTTTTAAAAGGGTTAAAAATACACAGAACTCCATATAGCATATTATGTTATGAATGCTGTGGATCAACAGAGGATGAGTAAACTGGCATTTCTAATGTTTAATGAAAATCTGTAAATGGTTGTTGATGGCCTTCAAAAGATTCCCTTTGACATTACCTACAACTGAACGAGGTCCGTAAGATGATAAGATAGCCAGTAATTCTAAGCAGAGAACTAAAAGTGATACTGCTAGAATACTGCTTAGTAGCTCCTTGACTACTGTCCTTGCCTGAGGAAAATACAGATTGAAGAACAAAAAGTGTTTCCTTTTCACACTAGAGTATTGACACTCATGTTAGTTCAATTCAGGAACAAGTTAATGCAAGTAAAAGCAGCCTCATGGAAACTTCCCAGCACAGCATCCTATCCAGCTACAAAAATTTGTATTACAAGTAAGGTATTTTGTAGTACCAGGATGACAAAAGGAGTGGTTGGAGTTCTTGGTAAAGTAAGACAAGACCTGTTTTCAATAGATAATTTAAATTTGTATGGGAGTGGGGAGAATACTGCAGTGCACTTTCAGCTGTATGCGTGTAACAAGAAGGATTATGAATACTTCTTTAACTTGTTGAGTCAAAAGACTAAAGTCAGTTACGTGAATAAAGTCCTCATGGAGTCGGGATTTTACTTTGCACATTTTATCAGAGAACCAGAGGGGTCTGCAGGAGGCAGTGTCCTCACTTTTGCAAGCAGAGAGGCAAACCTTAGTGATATGAATGGACACAGACACAACAGAACTCAAGGACATGACTGAGATAAGCCCTAGTCCTTCCATTTCCCCAAGCCACATCAGCAGACTACATAGCTTTTTAAGGACAGTTGATAACATAATGTACAGAATATAGTGACAAGTGCACTGACGGATGAGGTGCTGTGTAATCTCTCCACAGCTGACATTTATTAATAAGAAATTGACTCTATATATATTGAACAATTATTACTTATGAAGTATCTTATTTGTGGGTTCAACAAGAGAAAGACAAAAATATAAAACAGGGAAAAAATTATTTGAAAATATAGTCTGCCTTGCAATGCAACTGTTCTTAGAACATCACTAAGAAAGCTGGAGTTTAAAAGGGACAGCTGTGTTGGTCAAGACTGGCCAAGTACTTACCCCGCTGGAAAAATGAAAATCCAAGGAAGCACTTCTTTTTCTTCTCCCTCTTCCTGCCCTTGGCAATACATCAGCACGTAAGTGAAATCTGTTATAAACTAAAAATTAAAAACTAAAAATTAAAAAAAGAACACCCCCTCCAAAAGATAAAAAAACAAACAAACCCAAAGACAAAATCAAACAAGCAAACACACACAAGAAGAAAAAAGTGAAAAAAACAGGAGGGAGAAAACGTCTGTATGAGCTATTAATGCCTTGAATTAAGACATCTAAACTGGTAACCACCATGGTTTTCAGTTTTGCTCCTCAACAGGAGAGTTTGAGATGATGAAAACTGCTGACCAGAAAGCTTCTCATCAGTAAGATGCCAGATTGACTCAGGGAAAAGAAGGAACGGCTTAGAAGTTGGTCAGAGCTACAGTATGAGAGAGAACAGTTTAGGGCTAACAAACCTTTCAGAACAGATAAGATGCACAAGTGAAAAAGCTAATGGATTGTAGATGAAAGCAATCCTGAAGGAAATTATAGTGCTAAAGCCCAGCAGAACAAGGTAACTGTTAGGATCCAGTTATTAAGGTTCTTAGAAATGCCTCTGCCCAAATTAAGGTGCAAATGAGACCATATGCCAGTGACAATGGTATGGGTTTTATTTGATGAGCGGGAGAGAGAGAGAAAAGGAGAGACAAGAAGAGAAAGAAATAGAGAATAGGTGAGGAGGAGAGAAAGAAGGTGACAGAGACAGAATAAGGAAAATATCACCACTCCGTGGATCCCAGTGATGCTCCATTGATCCTCTTCGGCTGTTCTTCTTGGTGGTGAAGGTCCCCCTGAAAAGCATAGAATTCGATGGGTTAATAAATGCTCAGGCTAGGTAGGAAGACCCAGGCACCTCCCTGGGGGGGAGTGGGAGGGGGGGAGTTTGCCATTGTCTCTTACAACAGGTTTGTTGCCTCACGGGCAGTCCTGTGGTGCAAGGCTTCAGGAATGACTCTGGGGGCACTTTGGGGTGTCTTTGATGGATTATGGCACCCCCTCAGCTGCCTCCCAAGTGACTGATGTGGCCTGTGGTGTTGGGGGCTCCACAGCTGGGCCGGTTTGCGTAGAAGGGAGGATGGGTGTTCACTGCCCCTGAGCAGAGGTTACATCCGAAACCTCCTCCCCCACCCAACCTCGTTTCAGGGAGGAGTCTGTGTAAACCTGGCTTCTGTGGGCTGTGGTCTCCCCCACCCCAAACTCAGCCGGGGAAGAATCTTAGCACGGCTGCTGGGTTTGCCTCACATTTTTTTCTTTGTTTACTTGTTTGTTTCTCCCCCAGCCTGAGGCTGATGAAAGAATGGGTTTTCCCTTTATCTGATTTCAGTAGTTTGACTTACAGTCTAAAGTTCTTCAAGGAGGTTTCTCTGGTTGTAGCTTCTTTAAAACTTTATACCAATGTTTGAGGCATGAACTATTTTCAGTCTCTGACAGTAACACAGAGGTCAAATACAGATTTTTGCAATCCTACTGGGACTCCTTCTCAAGCAGAAACGCTCCTAGACTGAGGCTTGTTAACATCACTCGGCTACTTCTCATGGAATGAGGGAACCCATCCTTAAGTACACAAAATCCACTATCCCAGTACTCCTTATAAACTGGAAAAAGGGACTGAAATAGTACCAAAATAACTTACAGACAGATAGTTGTGTATGATGACAAAGTCCCATCTATTAGGCCATTTACTAATCTATCCTTTTTAAGCTGTTATATTTTAAGTAAATTACTCAATATAAATAGTGATGAGAAGAATATATAGCAGGAAAGTATGTAAGTTATATCTCTGCTCGCCTTTGACTTCCTAATCCAAAAGTATACAAGAGAATGACTGTCACTTACTTCATGCAGAAATGCACAAAAGCCAAAAGGCAAAGACACCCTTTCCTGGGTCATGGGTTTTAGTTTCAAGCTCTTATTTTCACACAGTTCCTTTTGGTGTCTTTTTGAGAGAAATAGGAAGCTCATTATAGACATGGAGCCAAGGATTTCTTTGTGACCTATTTAAAATCATAACAATAGTATATCATTTAACTAGACCAATACTTACCATTGAAATGCAATGGTTTGAATGAATACAAGAACATGTAATTAGTAATAATTTTGAAATTGTTATGCAAAAATCTTAGGACAACTTGTCTCTTTCCTGTTAGGTGTTTTGTCTATGCCCTAAGCCACTCTGCGGGTCAGAATGAGGATCTGGGGGTGCCATAATGAGTCACCAATGTCCCCAGGTCTTACTGGGACACTTGTGATGGTACTACTCAGGTCTCTTCCTCATATCTTTGTAAATTATGTGTGAATCTTTTTCCTTGTTTGTACTTTTTCTGGGTATTCACAGTCCAAAGGGTATCCTTCCATGAAAAAGAAAAAACAAACGTAAGAAAAAGTCATAGAATCAATCACGGAATCACAGAATAGCCTCAGTTGGAAGGGATAATAAAGATCATTGAGTTCCACCCCCTGCCATGGGTAGGGTCTCCTTCCTCTAGACCAGGTTTCTCAGAGCCCCATCCAGCCTGGCCTTGAACACTTCCAGGGATGGGGCATCCACAACTTCTCTGGGCAACCTGTGCCAGTATTTCACTATCCTCACAGTAAGGAATTCTTTCCTACTATCTAATCTAAACCTACTCTCTGTCAGTTTCAAGCCATTCCCCCTTGTCCTGTCACTCCAGGCTCTTGTAAATAGACTCTCTGCATCTTTCCTATGGGCTCCCTTCAGGTACTGGAGGCTACAATTTGGTCACCCCAAGTTTTTTCTTTTCAAGTCTGGACAATCCCAGTTCTCTCAGCCTTTCCTCATAGCTGAATTCAAGTTCCTTAATTCTGCTTCTTAATGTTTTATGTACTTAAGACTGCTATTGAACCCAGGTTTTTAGTCATTCTAGGAACTGGAAATATTGTAGCTTTTCCTCATAGGAGAGATATAAGATAGGTAGATAGACAGATAGATAGATAGACTGTAAACATCCAGAGAAGAGTGTGAAATCATTTGAAAATTCAAAAATGTGTATGCACACAAAATATTGTTGAACTCAAGAATCTTCCTTTCTTTTTTTCTGGCACTTCAAACACTATTCGACTCATTACCTTGATAAACACTCTTTATCCTCTTTATCCTTTCCCCTAGTTATGGCCCTCCTGTCTTTCTTTTCTCCCTGAAGTTTCCATCATTCTGTCCTTCTGTTGTCTTCTTCTCTAGCAGGATACCTGCAAAACCTTTCTGTGCCTACACACACCACAGCATTTACAACTTGCTACCTAATTTCAGCCTGGTTGAAAGATAAAGTTTTATTATGTTTCTACAAAGGTTGTGAAAGAGGAAAGCCAGGTAGGGCAAGGAAGTCACTGGGCATGGTGCTGAATAACAAGCTCAAGCATTATTAGAGCCCAGAGAATCTCCAAGAAAAAGGACATTACAAGTGGTTCCATCCCAGAAAAGAATTTATTCAGAGCTCACACAGTCTGGAACAAGAAAGGTGATAAAACTTCATTCACCCAGTTGATGTGAGCTACTTCTTTCACGTTAGTTCTTTCTGGGAAGCAAAGAAAGACTAAAATATAGCCTTATGTATTGAGAAAGCTATAACACCCTTATCTTAATCCACAAATATTTTAGTCGTCTTAGTTTTGCATTGTTTGTCCATGTTTTCTTTATATAGTGCTAATCCCCCTCTGAACCCCATGAAATTTTCAATTTAAAATTGCAGTAAGCATCGTTCAAGTTTTTACCACATCAGTTCCCACTGAAATATTTTCCAGGAGATGAAGTTTGTACTGTACCATTGTCTTCTGTCCTTTGAAACCACGGTTACTGAAATTAAGTATTAGATTTTTAATATCTCTTACAATCTGTGACAGGTGCTTTATTACCTCAACCTTTTCAATATTCTGAGTGTTGGTTGCTCTGTCTTTCCCTTCCATGCAGTTTACAGCCTCACTATATTGTGTGAAAAAAGGTACTGGCCAACAAGCCAAACCACAAAATATTAAAGCTGAAAGAGAAAAGGTCAAAACTTTCAAAATCCACTGTCCCATTTTATGTATTTCAGGAATTTTAATAAACTCAGAAAGAATCCTTGGTTTTATGTAATTTTAAATAACAAATAATTATTGAAGGATTTTTTTAAGAGATAGCTGAGTCTATTTTGTTAATTTTTTGATTAACAAGTAAAAAGAAATTTAAAGTTCCTTTTCCATTATTCATCAAAATAATGCTCCTTTTCACCAAAGAGAAAAATTTTCATTTTCAAACATTTATCATAAAAGCAAAGAAAATGAAGGGCTTGTTTTGTAAAACTGCAAAATGAGATTCCACTGGTGATTCCATCTCTCCATCCCTTTTTCTGTAATAGAACATAAACTGGATCAATTTGCCAAGTGTATGGGAGATCCAAGTTTCATCTGTTTGACAAGACACTGTCTTCCAAACAAGCATACTCTGACTTCAGAGCATGGAACAATTTCAGTCTCATTTTATTGCAGCTTTCAAGTATTTAAACTCTCAGTAAGTCAAAGCTCAAATGTCACTAAGATGCCTTGTAGCGATATGGTGTTGGAGATGTCATGGAAGTGATCCTTGTCCATGCCTCAGTAAATACCTTATTTTTGTGCAAAATGGCTTAATGTTGGAACAGTCTGCTCAGGGAAGTGGTGGAGTCACCATCCTTGGAGGTGTTCAAGAACTAGACATGGCACTCAGAACCATGGTCTTGTTGACAAGGTGGTGGTCAGTCACAGGTTAGACTCGATGATCTTGGAAGTCTTTTCTAACCTAAATGATTCTGTTTTCCTTTAAGTAAGACTAAGACCATTCATCCTGCTTAGAAATAACCTACAATCCTGTAACAATCCTTTTCCACTTCGTTGAAGAATTTTTTTGGTGATTGTCTGAAACTGAGAAGATAATTTGGAAAAGGATGATTACATGTCAGTTCCTTCCATGTCTTGTTTCCTAGGCTCCAACTGCAGGGCACTGAAAAGGCAGGATCAGGGGAGAGAGGACCCGTGTCCTCATCACAGACTGGAGTGGAGCCTCATACACAGCTGTGGGCACCACCTGCCCTATGAGGATAATTAGGAGTTTGTCCTTTCCACCCTGTTCTCTCCCTCCTGTCCCTGCAGCCCACAATGAATAGCCCAGTCAAATCTGTGAGTAGCTGGGTATCTTGGGGGAAACTTCCTTATTTGGAAGGGAAGAAACAACCATGTTCACAATGGACATCCGAATAGCTACATGAAGACTCTTGGAAAATAGCACATTTTGTTTACAGAAGGTTGTTCATCTGCACAATGGCAAAGCATAAAATATAAATCAATTCTTCTTCAAATCTCTTTTTCTTCACTAACTGAATGACTAAAAATGATCTAGAGTGCTGGCATCTTCTGATAACTTACTCATCAGATGGATATCTCTTCACAATGGAGCTCTCTCTCATGGCACATTGTATTTCAGTAGCAGCAAAAAATTGAGTCTGCATTTTTTTTACCCATTTTTCAACTACTTGCAAGGACAAGCATAGTGCTGTTGAAGAAGCATAGTTTCAGCATAACAGTCCAAATTCATCCATGCTTAACACCCCCATGAGCTGGAGTGACAGTTTTCAGCACAGAACAGATGCTTCCACTCTGCATAGCAGCATGAGCTACCAGTACAGCCAGCTCTCATAAATCTCATTTCTGAGAAAAAAAGTTAACGTTCATTAAATACCTGAATCATGCTGGATAATTTAATATGGTAATAACCTTTTTTTCCCTAACTTTTAACTTAATATTTTAAAAAATAGTGTACTGCAGATAATTTCTTTGGAATTTCGGGAGGGGTTTTTTTTGGTGTACTATAGTCTGATTTAAGTATATGTTTCATAAAATTAAATTTAAAAACTCAAAACACTCAGCTTGAGACCTAAAATGTATAAGGTAAATAAAATGTATAAGATAAGTAGGCTGGAACTTGCGTACGAACCCTGGACTTAGGTGACATTTTCATTGCTTGGTTACTACTGCCAATGGGTAAATAACTAACTACCCTGCAAATATTTAAGAAAGAGTATTATTGCTACCTCCCATTAAATAATTATGTGGCATCTGTTTCATTCCACAGTTTTTGCCTTATAAAGTTCTTCAGAGTAGTTACATTAGCAGCTACAAAATGCAGAGATACCCCAGGTGTCTATAATATGCTGCAGGAGGTCGCATCTGTACCATGAGGTCCTGCACATGCAGTTCATCTGTCTGCCAGGTAAGAAGATGTTATCAGCTTTGTGCACAGAACTGTATTGTTTTTAGAAAGCAAGCAAAACTTGAACTGCAGGGGCATATCAGAGAATCACAGAATTATAGAGACCTTGAATATCATCTCATTCCAATGCCCCTGCCATGGGCAGGGACATCTTCTACATGACCAGGTTGCTCAGAGCCCCATCCAACCTGGCCTTGAACACTTCCAGGGATGGGGCAGCCACTGCTTCTCTGTGCAGCCTGTGCCTGGGCCTCACCACCTTCACAGGGAAGAATTTCTTCTTCATATCTAGTCCAACCCTACTCCCTGTGAGTTTGAAGACATTGCCCCTTGTCCTGTTGCTCCAGGGCCTTGTAAGTAATCTCTCCATCTTTCCTGTAGGCTCCCTTCAAGTACTGAAAGGCTGCAATTTGGTCATCCCAAAGCCTTCTCTTTTCCAAGCTGATAAAATCCCAGTTCTCTCAGCCCTTCCTCACAGCAGAGCTGCTCCATCCCTCTGATCACTGTTGTGCCCCTCCTCTGGGCTGGCTCCAACAGGTCCCTGTCCTTCCTGTGCTGGGACCCCAGGGCTGGATGCAGCACTGCAGGTGGGGTCTCAGCAGAGCGGGGCAGAGGGGCAGAATCCCCTCCCTGCCCTGCTGCCCACGGGGCTTTGGGTGCAGCCCAGCACACGGGGGGTTTCTGGGCTCCCAGAGCACACGGCCGGGGCATGTCCAGCATCTCATCCACCATTTATTACCGTCTCCCCAAATACCTATTTTTTTTATTGTAGAGAAGGCTTAAAGGGTCCTTTCAATATCATCAGAGCACAGGTAACTAACAGGCATGGTATGCACCTTTTGATTATTCAAATGAATGATGTTAAAAATGTTTAAATCAATTTTCCTGGAGAAATTAACCACCAAAATTAGCTAAGAGGAATGCAAGATGGGTAGACAGCTAGTTTTGCATGTCGCCTGTGGAACTCTTCCAGAGTGTTCTTTTAGGAAATGTATGATTATAATTTAAAAAAAAAACAAGTGGTATTTTCTGTCACAGATTATGCCTGCCAAACACAAAGCTTGAATAAAAGTGACATTTATGTACACTAAATGTTTACAAAGTTCTTGACATGCTCCTTGTGTAATTATCTCTCAACATTGCATTCTGACATGCAGGGAAGGAGAGAACAGCTGTTCATTTTATAGCCAACTGTTATTTTTTCCATTACATAGATATATCTATTTTCACCATTTTTATGCATCCACATACCCACATGCACAGATATACGGACACAGAAGTGCACACATCTGTACTTTTGCAGATAGATATCAATAGCTGGGTAGGAGAATGAGCCTTCCCTGTGCTTCACAGTCTGTCAGTAAATACTGGAGCTGACACTCCTGGTGAATGGCTGGCTGAATTGGAATGAAATTAAGTACTGGAAATAGCCAAGTTTAAATAAAGATACTTTCTACAGAAAAAAAAGAAATCTACAGCATAAACCTTTGGATTTTTCCTGGTTTCGTTGTTCGTTTGTTTAATCTGCCATTCTTAATAGACCACATTTACTGTCTTAATGAATTTTATTTCTTCTTGCAGATCACTCAGGAAACAGAAATCTGGATTCAGCCATTTCCCTTGTACCAATGATCCATTGCTCCACATAGCATTGATCACTGTTGGAACATTTCATTAATCATGTGGGGAAGGGTATCAGACATGGTCTACAGCAAACTTGGATTATTACACTAGATAAAGGAAATAAATCCTCATTTGAGAAACTTCCTCATGATTAGCTCATTGAATAAAAGGATTGACTGGGTTCATAAGTTTACTCTGGCCACCCATCATAGCTGAGACAACATGAAATATTTGAAATATTTATACCCTAGTTGCAGCTGTCCAGCACTGAGCCAGTCTGCCCTTTCAGCTGATAAACAATTGCAGGCATAAAGCTGGTAGGGGCAAAGGAGGCAGCGTCTGGTAGCTGCTTTTCCCTTTCCCGTACCACATATAAGGGACACCCAGGAGGAAAAGAAACAGGCACAGACCATGGGTTCCTTCCATTAAAATCCTCCATCGGTATACAGAATAACATAGTAAAATTATAGAAGATTATGTGGTATCTCTAACACAACAGAAAAATACATAAACCAGCTAAAAATTACTCATATGGGTGAAAGATAATTGTATCAAGTACATTAATTTACAGAAGTTACTCTGATCAATGCTATCTTCTATTAATTATATTTTTTATTACTCATTTGAAACAAATGGAATGGGCAGGTATTGGTTAAGAGTGGCCCAAATTAAATGCTCTCTTTTTCTGGATATAGCCTACTTGCACAATTTTCTGGTAATTCAAGCTCCCAATCAAATCAAAGCTTCATTTCAGATTTTCAGGCCTTTCCTACTGAGTTCTAAGAGATAATCTTGGTGTTCTTGCTACATGGAAATATAGACTTGATAGGTATGCAGTTAAAGGGGCAGTTAAAGGGGCAGTTGAAGCCCTGTGATTGCCTACATTCATGTTAGAACAATATTTGTAGTGCTTTCCTGACAAAAAGCAATTAGTGTAAAAAAACCAAGCACTCCTCCAAAGTCAAACAAACTAAAAGAAAACATGAGAGCAATAACAAAATGAAATTTTATAAAATAAAAATAAAAAATGAAGTGAGCACAAATCAGCTTTTGAAGAGACATGATATAAAATGTAGTGGAAATAATAAGTTTCATCTTTGGCCAAGTTTCAAATCTCATCAACAGGGCTTCTAATGGGCTTAGCAAGACATGCTTTAAACTAATATTGCTGTTATAGGGAAGTTTCTTATTTGGCATCTGTTTTTAAGGGTCATTCAGCAATGTTTGCTAAAAGGAAAACTGAAAATATTTATTCATAAATAGATATTTTCCAAAACAGCTTTAATGACATTTAACCACCTACTTATTTGCAGTCACCTGTAACAAGTATATTGTTTCTATGTACTGTAATTACAGTACAAGATAAAGGTCTCATATGTGCAACTAACCACTTAGTAAATGATAGGCTACATTGATAATTACAGACATTGCTCAATTCACAAAATGAAAATCTTTTTCTAAGTTTCCTAATAATCTCCCCTGTAGGCAGTTCTCCTATTATGCCTGAATTCTATAGAGGACTTAAGAAATTGTCATAATGCAGAAATATTTGTTTGAATAGTTCCTGCTGCCAGCAGCAAACTATAATTTATCACATTTTGGGATACACAGGCTGTCATTAATTCAGCTCTCACTCCTAAGGGCTTATTTATTCCATTCTGTAGTCACATGGCACAGATTTGGTCTAAATAGCATTGGTAGCATCTTGTGGACTTACCGATGATACTCAAACAGAGTTAATCCAAATTTTTGGTCTGTAAGTCAATTCTGCACAGGTTTCCAAACCATTGCTCAGTTATCAGTGGTAATAGATATGGAAGCATTTTTTCATCTTTTTTTAATCCATCTCTGTCAGTACCTAAAAAGCAGATTTTAATGGGAGATTCAACTTGTTTCAACAAGCTTCAGGTCACAAAGCCCATCCAGAAGAAAAAGCACTGCTGTAGATAGAACTGATGAGAAACACAAACTGGACTTGAGCAACAAATATCACTCTGAAGAGAGATGGTGCTGTTAAATGCTATTTGGTTTTGCCTGAGGTTTTTGAACCTGTCAATTAATCTGAAAGTGTGCTGACATCTGTGTTCCTGCGTAATCTCTGACTACTGTGCTCCTGCATCATCTAAGTATATTAAAATGGAAATATCTGTCTGAAAAGTTTACAGTGATTTTACAGATATGCCAACAATATTTTGATACGAAATAATATATAATATTGTTCAATATTATGAACACAAATAAAGAGTATAGCTTACATTCTTTGCTCTTGTCCAAATCAATGCCTCAAGTGACTGCAGCTTTTTCTACACTGTGTAGAGGAAACTTTTGTAGAGCTCATATCTGAGCTGAATGTCTGTAGACATTCTCCTATTATCCTATGAGGAAAATCTCTCAGTTTATTAACCCGTGCAAGTTTGCCATTTTGGAATAAAATGGAAGTGCTAACTGGGCTCTATCTTTATTTCAAATACTGCCTTACTATACTGGTATTTAGAATCCCAGTAACACTCAAAGGCTAGGTAGATGCTAATTGATGGTTTCTGCTCTGAAGACCTTGAAATCCTTTAAGGTTTTCAGTTCTTCAGACACAAAAAGGACATTGCAGCAGTAAGACGGCTGTGCAATAATGTATTGGCTTTCTCATTTTCTGCGCATGGACTGCCCAAGTTCTGATTCTGAAAATACAGGGCACAATATTTTTCTTAGCAAGACCTTACCTCAATTTTTAAAAAAATTTCTCACAGAAATAATCAACAAACTGGGATTATTCTAACACTGTTCTGTTTGATCTCAAGGCAGTCAGCCTCTGCTTGATGCTCATGTCCTTCGCCTGAAAGAAATATTGAAATATTGAAAGCTTCAAGCAGCAAAAAACCCCAACCAAAACAGAAACAGTATTCTTTTTATTTTTCTTATTTCTTTTAAGTATTCTTAAATACTGAAAAGTTACACAAAGGTCACATCTTCATTTCCAAAATGCAGATGGAGACCATAAAGGATAAAGGCATCACGTAACTTTCTAATTTTGTTTAAAATGAAGCTAGGTTGAAGAAGATGACACCCGGGTGCCTTCTTGTGGATCTTTTTTTTCCATTGGAAGAGCTTTTTCAGTAACAGCATAAAGTCTCCTGCTATCTCCAAGCTGATCTCAGAAGTACTTGCCTTTCCTCCTTGAATAAAAATGATCAAAGAAATTGTGTCTTTCCGCAGTTCCTCCCTACATTTTTTTCTTTTCTCCTCCCATATATTAGCCTAGTCTTTAAAAAAAATATTCAGCATTTCTAGTCCTGATGAACTCTTTTTTTGTCTCTAATCACCTCATGCATTCTATCAGATGCCAGAAGGGAGCGGCAAAGAAAAGAGACAATTATTCTTCAGACAAGTGAAGGCTGACATTTTATTTCTGTACAAAGAATAAGGGGGAAAATTCCTGTGTCATAAAGATTCCAAACATGTCTTCCAACTTAAAATAACCTGAAAATCCACTAATCCAAGAAGAATTGTTAAAAGACTTGACCTGCCTAGGAGATAATTTTTTAAACGGTGGTGATTTTAAAACTATATATTTAAGAGAACTCAAAATGAACATGAGTGTGCTTCCCAATGAATGCCTTCCTAAGGGAAACATGGCGTCAAACATATTATTAAAAAAATACCAAGGAGTGAGGAACAAATATTAAAGGGAAAATATTCTGAGAACTTAGATGCAAAAAACATGTAGTGCATTGTACCTTCCAGAGGCTTTGCCACAAGACTCATTATAATTGGTATTTTTCTTAAAAGATCAGTTCCCTGAGGTTACATGGCAATATAAGAATTTTAGATTTAATTATTTTTTTATTTCTCTGGGTAACAAAGAAAAGCTTTGAATGTAAAAGCTAAAAACCAGAAGGAAGATACAAAGAACCTAAACTTTATTGTTATGAAGCAATATTATCTAATTGAACCCTTTGGTTTTTTTCTCTTTTGAGGACTGACATATGAGTCTTGAAATCTGGGTGTTAGCAGCTCTGGATTATGCACAAGTAAATATTCGTGGTTGCTTAGCATACATTCTCACAATCATCTTGTTATATCATGGGTAATAATAGGGGTTCATGATTTATTGTGACGTGAGATAACTGAGCTCCAAAAAATGAAACATTTGAGGAACTACATCAAGATCTTTTCAACCTTGTTAAACTTTTTTAGAGATACAAACTAAACTGGTTATTTCACAAGTGAAGAGCTTGTATAGGGCAGAAAGGTTGTGGAAATTTGAGGCAAAAAAATTTAATATTTCAGTAAATATGACTATTTAAGGTATGTGCATGTTAGTTTACAACTAACTTCCTTCAACTACTATCAGCGTGAATGATTGAAAACAAATAGCACAAAAAGTCTTTATATATTTATAATCTGGGACACCCATATAAAAAAGCACATTTACAACTCTCCTTCAAAATCACTACGTCTCTATATTGTTGCAAGGTTTTGAATAAATGTGGTAAAACTGAAAACCTAGTGGTTCAGTAATAGCTTGTCAAAGAGTAATTGTGGGTCAAATGTTAATACCTTTCCTTCTTTTTTATGTTGAATGAATTATTCATTTCCCATTTATTAGTTAACTCTGCATATTTGATGCTTTTTTAAGATTATTAATTTCTTTGTGCAACTTGAAGTATTTACACTGGATTTGTATGATTTTTTATCACGCTGACGGTTTAAACACTCTCTCATATAAAATACAGCAATTACTATTGCCTTGGCTGGGAGAAGGTTGTAAAAACATGTCTCATTAATTTTATGAGGTCATCTAATTGATGTAAGAACCTAGCAGAAATTTCAGCAAGCAGCTGGAAGGTAAGCAGCTCCCTGTGGGCATGTGGAGCTCAGGTGACTTCAGGCAGCCTCTGTGCTCTGGGAGGAACTCACCTGCTGCATCCACCAGCTGAGCAGGGCACGCTGCCCCTGTTCCATCTTTGGCATCACTGTTTCTTTCACATGTGCTCACAGACATGAACTGCAATGCTGAAGGGAGAAAAGGAAAAGACCTTAAATCTGAGTGGGAAACTGTCACCAAGTTTCACTGGACTTGAAATAATTGTGTATTAGTAGATCAGTTCTACCTTGAGTCAGCACTTTGTGTCAGCAATAGAAAGGCTATGCAAACATAGAATGGAGATTTGCATCAAGACACAGAGTTGTTTCCCACTGATGTTTTTAAAATTGTATAATAAAAACTTTGACGTTTCTTACTTACCCCTTGGCACTGGTGAGAAATGTCCATGAATACCTACTGCAATAAAATGCTCAATATGTGAACTACATATTGTTCTAAGTGAAATAAAATTTATCAAAATGGCATAAATTTTTCTGTAATTCATCTTCAAATTTCAACCACTGGGGAACATGACATTGCATTTAAAATGCATATGAAAAGACAAATTCCTGTTACGGCAAACTTCCTTTAAACAAAACTCTGGAATAATCGGTTTTGTCTTATGATCTTTGTTTAGACTGTGAGTCTTTAGCCAAAAGGGTCAGGCACAATGCAATATTTCCTCTTGGCAGTGTGTTAAACGATTTACAAAGATGTTTTCCCACTACTTTCATTAGTTTGGGACAGTAGTTCTTGTATCATGGGACATGATTATTTATTAAGTTTTCCACTTACATTGAGAAACATGTCAATCAAATCAATCAAAAGGATTGTACAAAGTGAAGTTTCTTAAAGCTTTCATCCATGGTAGTATCAAGCTACATGATTTTATGTGATTTAATGAAAACATTGAAATAGAATCTTTATTTTGTAAAAAGCTACCATCAGAATTAATTTTCTGTATAAAACCTAAACAGGTTTTTCTTTATTGACATTTTCTTCAACTTTCTAGCGAGAAAAAGCATTTGAAGTTAAAGCCAAAGACATTTCCACAGACTGAAAGAGGAGAGATTTAGATTAGATGTGAGAAAGAAATTCTTTGCTACAAGAATCATGAGGCACTGGAATAGGTTTCCTAGAGAAGTTCTGGATGCCTCATCTCTGGAAATGTTCAAGGCCAGGCTGGATGGGGCTTTAAACAAACTGATCTACTGGGTGGTAACCCTGCCCATTGAAGAGGATTGGAACTAGGTGATCCTTAAGGCCTCTTTTAACCCAAACCATTTGATGTAACTATGAAAGACCATAATATGCTTTTACACGTAATAATGTTGCTCTCAGCAAAGCTGTGCCAGATAGATAGATAGATAGATGTACCAGATAGATGTGCTCTCCACTTTCTGAAAAAGAAAACTAAATAAAGATGCATCATGCTACACAAGAACATGGAATATTTAAAACTAGGAGAAATCTTGATAACAACATAGCTAGGAGCTAAGCAAGAACCTGAGGGCATACATTATGAGCACCAAAGGGCCAATACTATTTTCATTACGCAATGTCAGTATTTCTAATAACTCCAGAAATTTTCCCTATCTCTTTCACCTTGCACAGCACTACTGAATTTTCCTCTATTCTTTAGCTAGGGTAAATACTTCCTGTCAACAGAATTGTTATAGTGATTAACACCAAGGCAAAATTCTAGTTCTTTTTAAAGTGATCAGTACAAGCGGTTGACATTTTCAGAGTCTATGCACTTGATAGTCAATTGCATATTTATAAGCATCTTATATGCTTAATGTTACAGTAGAAAAATGCAAGAGGCTCTTGAAATATCTTTACTCCTCCTCCAAGTGACATTCATAGAGCAGTAAAAAAAAACCTCATAAAAGAAACAGCCTTGGAAGTATGCTGAAAGTTCCTAAAATGGGTAGGACAAGAGCCACAACTGCAATTGAAAGGTATCAAAAGGACAAGTCAAGTTTTTACTGTTATGCACATACCTACATATCTCACTGCAGCAAAATCATAGTTCCCCTCTGGAATGTGTAATACCAACTCTTCACATGCCTCACACTTCCCATTTACTCACCATTTCCAGTGAGGACCAGAACAATATAGAAACACCGAAATGTGTCTGTGAAAATTTCAGACATATTCAGAAGAACCTTTTCTTCCTGCAGAGAATGGACTAGCCAACTGAAAAGGATAAAAATGATACTAACTGCTACTACTCAGTGGCCAAATGTTGGAAATTCTCATGTTTCAGGGCATATGGAGGGGCATATCCACACACTGGATCATTACCATGGAGACTAATTTCTCTGTCTTTATGGATATAGCTCTAGTCACTACTCAAACCCAGAAAGTGCTGTAGAGCAGCAATGCAGGCAGATGCATTGCTTTTACTGTGAACTACTGCCTGTATTAGCAAACTCTCTTTCAGAAATAGGACAAAACATTCAGCCCAGTAAAGCAGCTCAACATTTTTGTTCTTACAGTTCTTTTGTTCCTTATTTAAGTCTTCTGTTATAATTCCATTTGTTGCTTCCTTAGACAATAGCCAACATGTCAAGCCTGTATGTTCTAAAGGGACTGAACTAGAGGCATAATGAGAGATAATGATACCAACAGCAATGTTCCTGTAACTTAGAGCAGGAGAAAATCTATACCTGCAAGCTGAATTCTGGGCTAGTAATGAAGATGCCAATGTTGATGGCAGTACCACTGGAAGCAGTGTCATTGAGTAGATGGGTTTTGCTTTGATTTCTACTTAAAGACAAGAACAACTGAAAAAAATAACTTCAATATTTCTGTAACCAGGGACAAGCAGGCATAATTGCTCCTGAAGAGAGCTATTGCCCTCCTAATGGGCTTTAGGACAAAGTGCTGGTATGTGGTTTACCTGGTTTCATCTGTGATAGAGATCTTTCTGTTCCCAGTAGCTGGTACAGTGCTGTGTTTTGGATTTGGTACGAGAACAATGTTGATAACACACTGATGTAGTTATTGCTAAGTGGTACTTGTCAAGGACTTTTCAGCTTCCCATGCCCTGACAGCAAGGAGGTCCCCAAGGAGCTGGGAGGAAACAAAGCCAGGACATCTGACCCGAACTCGCCAATGGAATATTCCACACCACAGAATCTCATGCTCAGCGATAAACTGGGAAACTTGGCCAGGAGGGGCCAATCTGGGACCATCTGGGCATCGGTCAGTGGGTAGTGAGCAACTCTACTGTGCACCACTTGTCTTCCGTGGACTTTATTGCTCTCCTTCTCTTTTTCATTTAAATTATTTTTGTCATTGTTATTATCATTGCTGTTTTTTCTTATCTCAACCAATGGGTTTTGATTTCTCTTTCCCTGTTCTTCTCCCCACCAGGGACAGGGGGGTGCAGGAAGTGAGAAAGCAGCTGTGTGACACTGTTATATCTCTATATTGTAGGAAAACCTCCAGAACTGATAGGCTCCAAAATACATTAAAAAACATAATATGACTGCATACTATTAGATGGTCTGCATACATCTGCCATCCTGTAAACCACAGATATCTTTGTTGTCCCCTGGTAGCAAGAAAAAGATAGTGTCTCTTGATCAAATGGAAGAAATAGAAACACAAAGGATAAAGAACGTGTTCAAGTAGGTCTGTGGAACACTAGGAGACCAAAACAAGTTTTACAGTACCTAGACTTCCCACAGAAAAAGCTTTTCTCTCCCCATGGGCAGGGGGACAGAGTTAGTGTCTTCTGCTGACACGGAAAAATCTGTCGAAAGAGAAACAAAACAGTTTTCCCTCCAGAAATCAGGCTTTGGGCGAAAGCTAAACTGAGGGGTTTGCCCTTCAACAGACAGTGAAAACCTTTCTGAAATTAAGAATCCTGGTGCATCCTTGAGCTAATTTCACCTGAGGGCCTGTAATGAATTCCATCAATGCCCAGGACCATACCTAAAGGCTTCCGCTCTATGTAGTTGAGAGAAAGGCTTAGAGAGAAGACCTGGAGCAGCCTGCAAAACTCAGCACAAATGTATCACAAAGACATTTAAAGTTCAGCTTACCTCACACCCAAGAGCATTCCTCCCTGTGCAGAAATTAATCAGCCTTTTTTTCAGTACTGTTAATTATAACATATAGAAAACAGCCATGCTTACTCAGTTCATACATTAAATATTTACAATATCCTAAGGTTTGCTACTGTTTCAAGCTACTCTGCACGTATTCCTCCCTCTTTCTTTCACCCCGGGTCTTTTTTTTCAATGCTGTAACAAAGTGAAATTCACCATAGCCATAATTGAGTTAGTATTATTCAACCAATTTTTGATACACCCACATCAACTGCAAATCTTCAGGAGTTCACTGCTGCTGCCCAGCCAATAACAAAGCTTTTGCATCCACTACTGCTTTTGTAATGGGATTGAAATTATTTCCAACATCCTCCTACCAAAATGCTCGTGCCAGCCTTTAATTATACTCCAATCTTCTTGTATATCCACCCCTTTGCAACAGTTCCTTGCACAATGATTTGCATTCACCCTTGTACCCTGTGTTCTGCCTCTGCTGTTCCATTTTGTTTCGAATACAGAATTTTAAAGACCTTAATTTCCATTTCTTAAATTCAAGCATAAGATTTTTCCTCTTAAAAAGTATGTGTTAACTTCTGATGCTTTTAAGTTCCTGCAGCCTAATCATTTGCAGTCTGATAAAACAGTTCCACGGTGTTTGGAGATATCTAAAAACTTTCAATGAAGGGTAACTCCTTGGCAAACTATTTCAAAATAATTCTGCTTCATGAATGTATAAGAGCTAAATACAGTTTTAATTTTTCTGAAAGAAAGAAAAAACAATCAAATTCAATCCAAACCCACAAAAAAACCAAAAGAAAACAAACAAATGAAAAAACAACTAGCAAGAATATAAATCACTTACTTTCATCCAAAAGGGGACATCAGATCACACATATTCACACATGTTAACAGGACAGAGGTCTTTATTTCTCCTTCCTGTTTTAATGTTAATTAGAAACATCTATTATTTTGGGAAATAAATATTTTAAAAACTCCTTTTAAAAATAAACACAATCCTGTGATTCTTTAATTGCTTGGAAACATTCAACATGTAAGGGGGTAAATGAGAGGAGACATAAGTTAAATTCATCAGTGCAGATGGTTCTGGTGCACTTGCAACTGAGCTAGAAGAAATATAGGTTAATATTTTTATTCTTTGACAATAACAGTTGAGCTTGCTTTTATTTTCAAATGAAAATATATTTGAAAATATTTTTCAAAACAAAATGCATTGGACAGAATTGGAAATATGCAAACAGATTCCAAGGCAGCAGTGCATAAACACTGTAAGCTTCTCTTTGTTTCAATATTCAATAAAAATACTAAATAGGGCATTTTTTTACAGAAGGATGGAGACTGAACACATATACTTATGGGTGAACATGGATGTGCACTACATTGAATGAAGGCCTGAAAACATCACTGAGAGCATTTGCCCTCATTTTTAGACTTGTAGTTTTATTAAGCTGATGTACAAGTCTTCTGCAGAATTTTAAATAAAGGAATATCAAATACTTTGGTATAAATACTCATTGCCAGGAACAATAATATTCATCTTATGTCTACCAGGGTTCCTTACAGTGGGCTCCAAAAAATTAATGGAATAGACTTTACTTGGCATTACTGCTTTAAATTAATGCCACCATGTCTCACAGATTACATTTAAAGCCAACTTCTATAGCTATTTATCTGCCCATACACCCTGTTGACTGTCTAGGAAACACATTTTTCTGTGAGAATAGAGCAAATGATTACCCTTTTGCTGTGATGAATTTAAAGGTTTTCAATATATAGATGTCTATATATTTTTTTTCTTCCTAAGAACACATGTTTTGGGGTTTGGTTTTTTTGCTGCATAAAAAAAAAAAGGCGAATTGAAAAAAAAATAAAAATCAAAACAAAACACACAGAGAAAAAAAATCAAACAAATCCCAAAAAACTGTTTTCCCCAGGGATAGAATTTCTTCCAGTACCTATACCTACACACAAATAAGGTTTTTCAGACAGGCAAATGCAAAAAGCCGTACATTGGCAGAGAAGCAGAGACAGATTCAGAGCATATATTCATCCTGTAGAACACTGAAAATCCAAAGATAAATTCTATTCAATGCTTTCAGGATATCTTCTAAATATGGATTTTTCTCCTTGTAAACCTGTTTGAAGAGATTTGGGTATGATGAACCTCTCACTGCCTCAGACAAACAGAAGAAAGATTACTCAAGAAGCTACACTTTAATGCTTACAGTCATTTCAATAATTTACAAAATAATCCAGTGGGAACCCACTGAAGACCAGAAGAACATCAAATTGCTTATCTCTCCTGATGCCGTGTATACAATGGGCACAGCTTCTGAGCACTCCTTTGAAGAAAAAGGTCATCCTTAAAAGGAATTTCAGAACATTTCAAATGTATTCATAGTGCTTGACAAACTGTCACACTAAGTCAGCTATGCACTGATTATTTATCCACAAAATAATATTTTCCAAGTAAGATGTTTCATACACTCTAGACATAAAGGTATACAGATTTCTGTCAATAGCATCCCACTTCACAATTAAAAGCACGGCTGACTTCTGACAAAGTAAATGTTGGGCAAGTAATACCTACTGGAATTTCCTTCAAACAGGATTAATCAAATCATTCTTTTTTGAGTTCTTAGTAACACATGACCTTCTTGAGCCACTGAAGGACCTTACTGTAAACTCTGAACACCTGCTCCTTTTTGAAATTAATGAATCTGTGCAGGTTGGAGACAAGTTTATGCAATTTTATTTCCACTTTGATGTTTTATAAGGGACTTATTTGCAGCAAAAAGACACTTTAAAGTTACATAAAAGGTTTTTCTGGATATGTGGGGGTGTCTGGAAGGCAAAAAGTATAGTGTGTTCTGCACAGTCTTCAGGAGAAAATCACTTTAGTATAAAAACCAGCTACTGGAAACAATTGTGTGTAACAGTGCATTTTTCAGTTACTGATTTTTAGTGTGGCAAAATCTCTGATTGTATGATTCCATGAAATTAGCATAGATCTATCACAGCTAATTTTTTTTTTGTGCAGGATATCTGAAAGCGTTATAATTTTAATATTTGTTAGGAACTGTCCCCTTGCTAACTTCTACAGGTAGACTTCCACAGAAAATTCTATGTCAAAATGATAGCAGATAATAAAGCCTTAAGTTGTAAAACAGGTGGGGAGATTATTCTGCTAGATGTGACCCTCTCCCTTGTCCCCCAGAATCCTCAGCTAACTCTATTGATATAAGTCTGTGCTGTCTGTTCCTCTGGAAAACTACACTTCCATTTTCTTTGCTACCTGAATAAAACCTTTTCCTGAAGAACTAAAATGTCCAAATTGGAAAATGCAAATGGTTAAAGGAAAACATTTTCCATTTCCACCAGTAATATTTCTCTAATTTCAGTTCCCAGAAATTGTGCATTGGGCCAAGAAAACATGACTAAAATTTCAATAGGGAAAAAGCAATAAATTAAGAAAAAAAAAAAGGCAAAAAACCCCAAAACCAAACCAACCAACCAAACAAAAACCCCCAACCTTCTCTTGAGAAGAATTTCAGACATAGTGCTCTTGTCATCATTTAAACCTGGAGAATATATAGCGTTCGATTCAATTCTCAAAATTATAATATTAATTTACTAATAAGTAAAAAACTCTTAAAGGCTGCTTTAAAGTGTCTGTTTTGACACAGTGAAAAGCAAAATTTCTAGATGGCTTCTTTATACTGTTGGGACATAAAGTTACAAAAGAATTTGGAAAATGGCATTCATGAGGAGTCTCTCATGAAGACTTTAACAGAGTCTTCGTGACTCCAGGCCACTGGGATTTGCAGTATATTCTGCTTTAGTTATTTGCTAAGAGCTGCCTATACAGGGACAAGGAATGTGGTGAAACGGCCTGGCACAAGAGTTAGAACCTGTGAAGAAATTACCTACTGTACCAGGACAATGAAAAAACAAACATAGAGCTCTCCTCCTTCACTGAGAGTGATAAATAGATAGTGATAAATACAGGATAATTCCACCATTAAGTCCCTATTTTCTAGGTGAGTAGTACTTTCTCCACTTTTCCCTCAACTTAACCTCATTAAGAGCCTGACTGTGGAATAACGATAATGTACACAAATCCTTCTCCAACCTTTCCTTCAGAAACAGCTCCAAATCAATGTCCATGAATCATCACACCTTTGTCTACAGCAAGTTACTCCAGACTCTAAAGACATTTCAAATAGCTGTCTTTCTTTTTAATTTAACACATTTTTCTTACTTTTCTCTAATTGAATTTATTGTTGAGCATCACCCATACCATAAAGAAATGCTTATCTCTGAATTAGTCCAGAAAAAGATAGATGAGCACATGAATACCTGGTGTTCAGTGGTATTTGTGTGATAAATGAAAGTTCTTTCAAAGTCATGTTTTGAATCAAGGCAAAGCTATTCCTGATCAGTCTCTAAAACTACCTGAGAGAAGGTTGTAGAGAGGTGGGGGTCAGTCTCTTCTTCCAGGTAGCAAGTGATAGGATGAGAGAAAATGGCTTCAAGTTGCACCAGAGGACATTTAGGTTGGATATTAGGAGTAATTTCTTCACTGAAAGAGTAGTCAAATGCTGGAACAGGCTGCCCAGTGACGTGGTGTAGTCATCATCCCTGGAGGGGTTTTAAACCTCTATAGAAGTTGCACTTGGGGACATGGTTTAGAGGCAGACTTGGTAGTGCTGGGGGAATAGTTGGGCTTGATGATTTTAAAGGTCTTTTCCGACCTAAATGATTCTGTGACACTATGATAGAAAAGAAAAACACCACTGCCACAACCACCACCAGAGTGCAGACAGTAAGGACATCAGAAGAGGGAGAGGAGCAGAGCCACATCCACTTGCCCGAATGCTCCGACAGGCACTCACTGCTGTCTGCAGGCCAGGCAAAGCTGGGGACATGGTCCTGTCATTTGCCTCAAAGACAACATTGGGTTTCACTCATAAAAGCAAATTTATATCAAAGAGGATTTAAAAAGAGTAATTTTTAAAATAGAGGGCACTTGTTTCTCACCCCCATCTTCCTACACCTGCTCAAGGTATTCCTGCTGCCTAAGTGGCCGAGTTCCTGGCAGCACCTGTGCACAGAACCAGTCCCTTCTCCCTTCTCTGGTGACTTTGATTGAAAACCATTGGGACAGGAATGACTGCAATCGGCTGTGAACAGAGGCATATGGTAAGGGATAGCAGAGACTCCAGCAGAAAGGTACAACTGTCTCCATTTCCAGTCAAGGTAGGTAAACCCCTCCAAAACACCCTCCCATATCCCCTGTAAGGAACAGGAGATTTGACACAATGCAACAGAACCTAAAGTTTTACTATACCTACCCAGCATACACCACGTTACTCACTGCTCTGTCATGGACAGTTCGATACGTGGCTGATTGCAGGTCATTTTGGCAAAAGTTTGTCACTCAGAGCAATTCCCAAGAGCAATGTGGACTCAAAACTAGAAAATAGAAAAAGCCCCAAGCCATCAAAATGGTTGCATCACAAAGACAAACTAGGGAAAATACTTCAGAGTAATTACCCCAAAGTGCCCACTTCTTTGTTCACTTTTCCAGTGAAAACTGCAAACCATCTCACAAGTGAGCAGCAGGAAAAGTTCAAGTAGCATTAAAAAATGTAAATGAAAGGCATTGTTACAAGTATTCCGTAAAAAGTTGAAAGAGAAAGTAGAGAGGAAAATACAGGCAAGCCCCAGGGAAATATAAAAGCTACTTGAAGTTGCAGAGTGATAGTTGCATACCTGTATTCTCCACTGGAAGAAAAGATAATATCGCTAAAACTTTCAACAGTCATGAAAATAGAATTAATGTTTTAAGTATTCATTGAAAAAAACATATGAACTTATTATAACTATCCCTTTCAGTTTAGTTCTGTGTTAAAAGGAGAGATATCAGCTTCCATTAATGCAGTAAATAGAAATAATCAACTGCTAAAATACTGAAAATAATAAAATAAAATCAGTTTAATGAAAGTAAAGATAATAAGTAAGGAAATTAAGTTTATGGTAACCTAATGTGAATATGGAGAGAATTCTACTGAGAGGATTCAAGTGGTCTAAGCAAAAGAAGTTTTCTTGACATAAATCCTGCATTAGTTTCCAAAAGTGAGCTGCTTTAATAGACTTTGGATTAGTCTGATATGTTAAATATATAGAGAAAGTGTCAATTTACCCAAGTGAAATCCTTTCAGGAAATGTATCTATTCAACTAAACTATTATCAAGCAGTTTTCTGAGCTCATGGGTGGAACTTTTAACAGAAGAGAAAGTGTTCAATCACAAACAGCTGATCTCGCTGGAGAGCTGAGAGAGCCAGGTTTTAGCTATGGACTTTGAATTTAGGTCTCTCAACCCAAGGAAGTATCTGAGCAACTATCTACATTGCTGAAATCATTCGTTTTTAGCTAATCAACACTTACTTTTATACAGAGTTGAATCTGAACCTATGATTTCAGCTTGCTGCCTGTACCTATACGGCCACCATGCTCTCAAACAGGTACATGGGAATGCCTTTGTCCCCATTCCTATCAAAGAGACAGATGAAGCTATTGCCACAGAACATTTTTGTTTGTACAAACTTCTTGATCCCTGAAAAATATTTTCCTGATAAAAAGAATTAGCAAAGGGACTTCTTTCTCTGGGAAAGTAAATGGAAAAATTCTGACATATACGCTATATAGAAAGTTCCCATATAGAACTACTCACATTTAAAAAAAAACCACTACATTTACTTTGTATTCCAGTACAAGAAAAAATACCATGGCATATTTGGACCACAGCACATCATAATTTCCTCAGCCTGAAGATGAACATCAGCTAAAATATGGTCTCTGAATCTCTGGGTGCCGAGATCCATTTCTAAAATGGATTAAGAAATTACTGTAGAGAAAAGGAAAGGAGAACCAGTATTGTCATGAGTGTTCTTCAGGAAAGCTATTTAGAAAATAGGTTTATACATTCAGCTACAAATACAGTAAATTCCCTATTTTCTACTTTGTTTCTCCTTACGCCAATGATGTTTTCACTCCATGGCACTCAAATGTATCTGAAATGATGATTTCTCATGCACAAGAAGAAACATAAAATCTTGTTGCCTTATTTGTTGCAATGGCTGTATTCATTGCTGTCTACCCAGGTCTATTGCCTAACATTTCACTAGGATGAAATCCACAAGAGAGGAGCTGTTACTGAAATGTCCATCATTCCAAAATAATCATTCTTTTTATGGAACCTAATTAATTTACATGTATTGATCTATTTAAATGTATGTTAGGAAGTATTATATTGCTATGATAGAGACAATAAGGCATACTTCTCTTAACAGAATTCAAATCTTTCTAAACAAGCCATCTTTGCTATACTTGTACCTTCAATTTCACACTTCAGCAGATGGTCTATTAGACTCAGCTGTTTCCTGCATTGTTCTTTAGGAGAGTAAACAAAAAGTGCAGCCTAGAACTGATGTTTGTAAATGATTTCTATAAAACAGAGAACATAAGCCTATCCCAATGCTAATAAAATATAAATGCAGAAGTATTAAATAAGTTTGTATTGGAACAGGAATAAAACACAGGTATGGTAGGCCCAGGGTCCAAATAGCTGGGAAAAAACCCCAACACAACAACAACAGCAACAAAACAAACAAAAAACCCCTCCACAGAATCCTCACAGGAAATATATTTTTGCTAAAAACAAAGTATCATTAATAACATATCTCCAGATGAAATTTTTCTGCAGTTTAGTACCCTGTAGACATGAAAAAACCTATGATAGGGAAATAATTATGTTAGCTGTTATTTCTTCCAAGCTTTTTGACCTCTGGTCAGTGCAACTGACCTTTTTGTAGGTCTTTAAAAACGATTATCTGTATTTCCACATCTGGTGTTTAATCAAGTAATTTGCACCTGATTATCTTAGATACAGGTAGGAAGGTAGCCCTCTGTGTCAGGATGCCCGTTCATCTTCCCGAGATAATGAATTCCTTAGGAAACAGTAAAATGCTTGAGGGGTCACCGAGTCATCAGCGTATCTCCTCATAGCACAGGAGAGACCCAAATAAGAAGTAAAATAAGTAAAATAAGAAGTTCATACCAGTAAAAAAAAAAAAAAAAGAATAAAAAAAAAAAAAAAAAAAAAAAAAAAAAATTAAAAAGTCCCTCATAAGAAAGAGGTGAGAAATTAAAATATTTTCTACCATGAAGAATCGCAACACAAGAATTTAACCCCCAGTTAGGCAAGTGGTAAATTCTTTCCCCTAAATAGTGAGGAGCCATGAAAAGGGGATTGAACACAGCTTCACTTGATGTTTCTGGGTTAGACATCACCCAAACAGCAGGGAAGGTATTTTATTTTGAGAAAAAGAGTATATCAAATGGTCAGAGACAGCACAACCAATCAATTTGCCATGCTCATTTTGGAAATTAGTGTGGCAGAACCACTGAGACTAGATCTGTGGGCTTCCAGCATGCTATTTTTCAATTTTGCGAATACTTGAGTTGAAAATACATTTGGCAGGAACTTTTTACCAAAGTCTACACACAGCATTTCACAAGGAATCAAAGAAACTACTTCTAAACAAATATATTCCTTCTATGCTTTGAAGCATACTGTAATTACAGAAGCTTATACTCATCTCATTTCACTTTAAATTTATCCTTGTTCTTTCACGCTTGGATTGTAAAAGATAACTTTCCTTCTTGGGTATTGACTAAATCTCAGCATCAACTTTAAAGCAAATTATGTTCCACTCAGATGCCTCCTGTTTTGGAAAAAGGAAGTGCTGGGGAAAGTTGTAAGCAGTAAGCACCCCTTTGATCTGAGCTCTCAGCCTCACCAAGCAGCTGTGTAAACTGGACAGGAGCAGAGATGTTGACTGATGTAGCACTGGGATTATCTTCTAAGTGTTTGGTGAAAAATCTCTTTGAGGTTTTCTAAAATATATTGAGTGGTGAAACAGAGCCAAGCTAATGAAGAGAAGTCTTGTAGTCAGATAAGGCTAATTTCTGCTTCTCTTTTCATTCCCAAACTGCACCAAACAAATAGAACCTTCACTAAATGCAGTCATTTCATCACTTTCTTATTAGCTGGGCTGGGCACACAAAATTAGTTGACTTTATTATATTCTCTATTTTAGATACTTTCACGAGTCAGTTTAATACGATTTAGCAAAACCAATGTCAAATTGTAGCAAGTAAATCCACAAATAACGTGTCATTCAGTGGTAGTTCTTAAACATCATTATGATGCTTAATTTTTTAATGATAAGAGTATATTTGAACTGAGGTAACCATGCCATAAGTGTGGTTCCTGTTTCAAAGAAGAGTCTTCTAGCACCTTCTGAAGTAGCAAGTTTGCAAGTAAATTGGACATTTTAAACATATTTCTTATTTATTTGAAACTGAAAAACAGACTGAAAGATTAAGAAAACTTCCCAAGATCTTTCTCTGGTACCTGTTGGATTCCTCTACACCTTAAGTAAATATAATTCGCATAAATTTATGCTGCAGCTGAATTTGGCAGGGGATATATGAATTTTCCTTCAGCTGTGGGATGGATGAATAGGATACCTTGACACACAGAAAGAAAATAATCTGCTCAGTAGCATCCAGAAACGTCTGTGCTTTCTTAATTGACATGCAAAACACACTGTAGATAACTTCAGTGAGACAAAAAGTACATATATACATGTATTTTTCCATCCTGCCCTGTTTCTCAAGATTCTCTTCCATACATCCATTCCATACACATCCTTCTACAAAGGTTGCAGCAACCTTTGGAAATTCTAAGAAATACCAGGTTAAAATGATGTAAGATGATACAAATTTAGAGAGTCGTTTAGGCAGCGAGGCTGCTCATGCTTTTTTAATCTCCAAATGAAAACCAAAGTTGTTGAAAGCTCGAGACAACAAAAACAACGTTCATTCAAAAATCTCCCCTCTTTTCTGTTTTGATATGCAACAGAAAATCCTATTTTGGCACAAGTTGAATAATTTTATGCTGCTAAGGAAGTATAGGTCACAAAAACCCCCTCACCTACTTCAATTCCCACAGCTGCAAGGAGAATCTGAAGTTACTTCAAACCCTTTTGAAACCTAAGGAATGTGGGCACTCATAGGAGAAAAAAAAGACTTTCATAAAGTAGGAAACAATAACTAGGGAAGGGAAAATGCATAGGAGTTTTGTGAGGGCTACTTTAGAGCATAAGTCAGGACCTCACATGAGGGCAAACATAGCTGCAGCCATGTAGGTGTGTGCTTGTGTGTGGTCATGTGTGAAATCAGTGGTGAATTTTTACTCAGAGATACAACCTCCTCTTGATACACCCCCAGTACTAAAATGTTTCACTTTTCAATTTCCTCCCAATATGCACCAAGAACCTCTTGCAATTTCATCTCACTCTTCCCACAAGCAGTTCCCATTACCACACCTTATAAATTAATTAGAAAATTACTGTCCATTAAACTTACTCCAGAAGACTGAAATTACGTTAGCATCAGTTTTCACTTCATTAATACTACTTCACTTTTTCATGCTTAAAGACTGTATTTTGAAATGTCAGCATGCTGAAGTCTTTGAAAATTTGTTATATTTTCCACATATGGAAAATGTTCAACACTGGAGCAAGTGATTACCTGTCAAGAGAGAAGGCATTCTTTTTATTTCAATAATCTACCCATAGGTTTTGGAACCCAGTGTGCTTTAGGAAGTGATTCACAGGGTCCTAGAGGATTAGCATTTGAATTTCAATCAGTGAATTAGCTGATGAGCGTAAAATGGCAAATAACCGTGCTACACCCCATCACCTATGGATCTGTAAAAACTGGATGTTGTTCTACACCTTAGTTTGGCTACCCTGATTTCAGTAATTTTCAATCATAATTTCCCCTTCAGCTCTGCATTTTTATTATAACATGACTCTCTTTGGGTATGATTTGAGAAATCTCCTGAAGAGATCAACCATGAAATCAGATGTTTGCCACAATAATGTCTACTTTAAAGCCATTCATCTGATTCAAAATTAGGTACAGACTCCACTCTACACCAACAAAATACAGCTGTTTTACAGTCCTCTGCAGTCCAATCTCAGAATTAAGATACCATTCTTACTATTCTTTTCTAGAATTAACATGGTAGAATAAGACAAGTGGGAGTGGGATGTTGTTTGACAAATAAAGTAAAAGAAAGGCACTTTCAGCCTCATTATTTATATCGTAGTCAGACTGGCTTAAGTACCCAGTTTACAACTGTTCTCTGCACAAAAGCAATTTTAAAATTTTTAAAAACTTTCTCTTTTTCAAATCTTCTGCTAATATTATTTAATAACAAAGAAGTATCTATTTGATGGTAATATATGTAAATATTTCATTGCTTATCTCACTTAACTCCCAGAAACAATTTCAGTTATTGCAATAAAAATCAAGTGGAAATTTGAAAACAATTAAGCAATAAACCAAAACTTGTCAATATAGCTGTAATTTAATAATTATAATTTTATTTGTTTGTAAAACTGCTATTGAGGATTGACTCTTACCGAAATGATTGCATAAGGAAATTTTTATTTGCTAATATAAAGGGAATCTAAATCTGAAGGTACAGAACACAATGTCCTTGGGTGAATTTTTAGCAGGACCTAGAAGGAAATTAATTCTGCAACTCTTATTATTGTTAATGGGAGTTATTCAGCGAAATCTTCATGCACGAGTCATAATTAATATGTACCCTCATGGTTTTTCTGCATAATATTGTAAATTAATTTCCACAAACAAGTTCCCAGCAGTCATTTAATACAGTAGATCTGATTCTGATTCCACAAAGGTCCCTTGATTCACTTCAGTGTAATCCTGAAAGTGTGGCAACATTAAAAGGAGCAGAGACCTGCTTGAACACCTTAAATTAAATACTCACTGGTGTAACTCAACTAGCTTTAACAAACCAGCCCAAATTTACACCAGTGCAAATGAAACCAAAATCAAAACCTTATGTCTACAAACCAATTTCTTCCTTAACTCCTCCACTGTGATATTTCCACATCAGTAACTTTCAGATGGCGTCTATAAACATTTCACGTTGCTCTACAGAAGCTCTACAGAAACCAGTCCAGCATGGAATTAATTTCTGGTGGATAGTATTTTTTCTGGTTAGATCCTTTCAATGTTTCTCTTAAATTTGAGGCTAGTACATATTACTTTGGTAAGAATATATTTTTATACTAGAAGAATTGGGGAAAATTGTTTTCTTTTGTTGCTCTCTTGAAATTCACTTGCAAGAAAACAGCAACCCAAACCATTTCAGCATTGGTCCTGTCATTCACTGCTTTTGCATAAGGCTTTTTTATTGTCTTAGCACCTGTTCTTCAAGGAACTGCTGAGTTCAGCACAGTGGATACCTTTTGTACAGATGTAAATTTTTAGCTTACTTGCATGCATCATATAACATACAAGTGGAAGAAAACCTACTACTGATTAAACAAAGTGCAGAGACCATAGCTACTTGAAACAGTATGTGGGGGAATCTATTTAACCCCATTTTACTGCAGGCTTTTCCATTTCGAGACTTGGTCCTCTGAATGGTGACAAAGATGATGAATGTTACTGGATGGGCCTTCCCACTGTGTTGTATAGGTATATCTTGCTCTGCTCCTGAAGAGCCCACACCAGAGAATATAGGGCTTTATCACACCTGCTGATGGCTTCTCTGTGTTGAAGTGGCTTTTGCCTAATGCCTCCCTGGTTAGCACACACAGGAATCACAGAACATGGATTGGTTTGGGTTGAAAGAGATCATCAAGTTCCAACCCACTGCCATGGGCAGGGACACTTTCCACTAGACCAGGCTGCTGAGAGCTCCAGCCAAACTTTCCTTGAACACTTCCAAGGATGGGGCATCCACAACATCTATGGGAAACCTGTTCCAGTGCCTCACCACCCTCACAGGAAAGTTTTTTTTCTAATATTTAATCTAAACCTACTATTTTTAAGTTTGAAGCCAATTCCTCCTTGTCCTGTCACTACCTGCTCTCATTGGTAGTTTCTCTCCATCTTTCTTGTGGGCTCCCTTCAGGTACTGGAAGGCCACAATTGGGTCACCCCTGCATCTTCTCTTCTCCAGGCTAAATGACCCAAATTCTCTCAGCCTTTCCTCATACAAGGGGCGTTCCACCCCTCTGATCATCTTGGTGGTGTTATCTGGACTCCAACAGGTCCATGTCCTTCCTGTGCTGGGGACTCCAAATGTGTGGAAAAGTGCTGTCAGTACAAGTCCTAATTCTATCTGAATTAATTCAAGCTCTTTAGGATCTGGTACCATGCAATAGTTCCCCACTCAACTGATTTTGTCTGTTTAGAGTTTAGTTTCAGGCACAGGCAAATCAACAACTTGAGGTTTGCCCTTGCTTTTGCCTTACCGTATTAAAAGTGTCCAGGCTGCAATGCCATCTGGCATGGTCCTGGTCCTCCTAAGCTCTGTCACTGCACGTTTCCTGTGTCGTCACAACTGGTTTGCACAGACCAGTGGGTGGTGTCCATATGCCAGTCTGGTACTTCTACCAGAGATTTCTACTCCTCCTCAGCGCTACTAAAAAGACATCCATGGTTACTATCTTAGACTCGCCTATTTATGTAATGAATCCTGCCATCCTGGGAGGCCTACTACTGAGCCAGAGGTGATGAATAACCTTAGTTTAAAGTGCTCGAGAGGATTTTTTTTGTTCTCTTATTATCATTACGAGAGAATGCTTTTTTGTTCTAATATTATCATTAGCAATTTGTACTATAGAAAGTAAGTTTATAAAGGGTTTGGATGATGTTAGTCTGGGGAAAAACTTGAAATGAGCTCGGAGCTTATCATCTTATGATTCTGGTTAAAGAGTGGCTCTTGGAAGAAACATAATTATGCATGCACAGTGCTGCAGTTGTGTTAATAAATCCTGCCTCACTCAAGGGTCGCCATGGAACCACCTCCCTGTCTCACAGCCCTGGTAATTTTCAACCCAGGTAAGCTACCCATGGATCATGGGAGCTGTCTGCATTTTTATACCAGGACAGCTGCTATATCCAATTTACAGATCTCTTATTGTCTCTGATATCTCTGTGTCATGCAATCCCTGTAAGATTTTGCCACCTAATATCTTATTTATGATTTCTAAGAACAAGAAGACCTGAGAAAGATATCAGAGCATAGTCTGTAAGAATATAGAAGCAATAACTTTCTGTAATTGTCCTGGAAAATATAAATGGTGCAATTACTAGCAGAAACAGGATAAGATTCAGTCACTGGTCTTTGGATTCCTGGGACGATGAAAAATACTGATACCTGAAACTACACAGAGTGTTTTGTAAAACATTAACCCTAAAGAAGTCTTCATTTCAGTCTTTTGGACAGTGAAAGTATAACTGCTTATCTCTGGAGCTGCTCTTGTAAGTAAAAAATAGCTGTGTGCATAAATATTTTTAGCAAAAATTATTTTCACTTGAAATAGTATCAAAATTTTTGTCTTGCTGTCTCACACCTTACTGAATAAATAACCACAGAATCCCTCTAATCCCATATCCTGTACTTTGTTTTGCACAGCTTGGTTTTTGGTACAAGGATCCACAGAGGTGGATTCTGTGAGAAGCTGCTGGAAGCTTCCACCATGTCTGGCAGAACCAATCCCTGATGGCTCTGAAGATGGACATACCACTGGCCAAGCCTGGGCCAATTGGAGATGATGGTAACACCTCTGTGATAACATATTTAAGAAGAAAATCGAAGCAAAGTCACACAGTTTTTCTTCTAGCCAGAGAGGAGGAGGAGATGAGAACATGTGAGGGAAACAACATGGAGACACCAAGGTCAGTGGAGAAGGAGGGGGAGGAGCTGCTCCAGGTGCCAGAGCCGAGATTCCTCTGCAGGCCATAGTGGTGACCATGGTGAAGCAAGCAGGCCCTTGCAGCCCACGGGGCTCCACGGGAGATGCAGAGATCCACCCACAGCCTGTGGGGGAGGCACCCATGCCAGAGCAGGTGGATGCCTGGAGGAGGCTGTGATCCAGTGGAAGACCCAGTGGAGAGAAGGAGAGGCCCTGCTTCCAAGCTGGAGCAACTTGTCCTTGGAGGACTGCATCCCATGGAAGAGTGACCAACACCACAGCAGTTTTGGGAGGACTGTGTGCCCATGGGAGGGACTCACGTTGCAGCAGTTCTGGGAGGACTGCTGCTTGTGAGAGTGGAACCACGCTGGAGAAGCTCACAGAGAACTGTCTCTCGTGGGAAGGGACCCAATGGTGCAGCAGGGGAAGGACTCCTCTCCCCGAGTAGTGGAAGAAGATCTCAGGTGATGAACTGACCAAACCCCCACCCCCTGTCTCCCTGTGCTGTCTGTGGGAAGGAGGGAGGCATTGGGGAAAAAAAGTTGTTTTTAAGGGCTTATTTTACTTCTCGTTATCCTCCTCTGATTTTGTTAGTAATAAATTCACTTTGTCCTTCTAAGTTGAGCCTGTTTTGCCCTTGGAATGTTTTCTCCCGGTCCTTATCTCAACTCATGACCCTTCGTTAATTTTTCCTCTCCTCTGCCCAGCTGTAGCAGGGGAGGATGAGTGAGCAACTTCATGGGTGCCTGGCATTTGGCCAGTGTCAAGACACAATACATACAAACATTGAAGAATATTAATTTTAAAGGAACAGAAGACATATCTCTAAATTCACAAAGAAAATGACACATGGAAGAAAAAGTCCAAAACCTTGTAAAACACATGTAAAAAACGAAGATCAAAATAAAGCATTTTTTATTATTTTGTGGAGAGCTGTGAACTCTTGGCACAAGAGCACTCTGTGCTACTTGGAGAAGACACGCCTGACCCCAACAGGACTCGCCTCTGAGATAAGCAAGCCACCTCTAAATTATGGTGTCCAAATGAACCACCCTCAGCATGCCAAGGCTTCCTTATGGTAATACCTTGTACCCAGTTGGCTAATTGGTTTCTACCCCACCCCCTGCCTTTCCCATAAAAAGGTCCTGAGTCTGCCCTGAAACCAGGGAAGTTTGTTCCTGGTCTTCCCTTCACAGGGATTGCTGGACACTTAAAACTACCTCTGTGGAACTGCCATACAGGTCTCCCTGTCTCTCTGTCCCCGTGTTAGCCTCGGGGGATTTCACAAAGAGCTGGATCACAAGAGCTGAAATCACTTGTAGCTGAGAAATCGCTACACTTGCTGAAATCCCTCGCTGTCCAGGCAGGCTTGCCCTGGCCCCTAGAAGAGCTGTTCCTTGCAGGACGCTCTTTCTAGGAAGGTCGTGGCATACTGGTGCTTGAGCAGCATCAGACCCCCCTGCGACATTATTTAGGTCCTTAAATATCTGTAAGAAATTTAGACACCAAATCAAAATAGCAGGATATTAAAAAAAACAGTTGTAAAGAAGAAAGTTATAAGTGAGACCCAATTGTTATAAATTGGAAAGAAGTGATAAAAAAGCAGCAGGATTCCACTTCCAGTGTGTCCTCTAAATACGAGGATGAATACAGGATACCTGAATTTCAGCTACAGCAAGGCATTATGCACACATGGATGTAACAACAGGTCCAAACACAAGACTTCAACCATTTTTAAAAATTACAAAGTACATGTCACGTATTCAAAAAAAACCTTCAACTTTTTATTAAACTTAGAAGACAAATATGAAATTATACTGACATTATCAAATGACAGATATGCCCAAATGAAACTCATATTTTTCATCTCTTCTATAAATAATTTGTATAACATCAATGTTATTTGGTTTAGTTGAATAATGCAATAACATCTATCACAACTACACCACAAAAGCAACCCTCATCCTGCAAACCTGTGTGCACAAACTTCCTTCCCCTACTTAATAAGTCAAGAAAATCTGCAAATATACCCTTGCATAAAAACATGATTGCTCTCAAACTGATGATACTGGGAAACATAATTGGTATTCTTAATTGATTCAGGCATATTCCACAGGAATAACCTGTACCTTTTCTACCCTACTATATTTTTGATTGATTGTTTATGCTGAGAGAATGTTAAAAATGTCTCCATTTCAGAGGTAGTTGGATCCTTTAGTTTTACTTGTTTTTTAATCTGTTTTCAGTGACAGTATCTCTGAGAAAAACAGCCCCAGCCCCAAAATCTCACATGTCAAAGAAAAACCCTGAGGATGAAAGTCTCTGCTCTTAAAATGGGTCCTATGAAAAAGGAAAGTGGATTTTTGCTGGTGCAAGAAAATGTCTTAAGGCCTTGCTATGAACCCTGAGTGCACATCTACGGCTATACAAATACTTTTAAGGATTAAGCTGTAACTTCAAACTTGCCTAATCAACAGTAATTCAAGCAGAAATATAATAGAAAAATCATTAAGGACAGTAATTTTGCTGACACGGATTTCTATTAAAAGCATCTTAAATTGGAATGGCTGCACACAGAAAATGCTTTTTCCCCCAAAACAACTGTAAGTGATTAGTCTACAAAAAGATTAATTTCTCCTAGAATAGAAAATCAAACCAGGAACAGCTTTGTTCAGGCATCTGCTAGCAGTGGAAAACATATTTTAGTTCTGGCCAAATGCTGAAATAATGTTTTTATTCTGGAAGTATTTTGCTATTTTATGTTCCCCTCATTTTAGTTTTGTAGATTTCATGCTGCAGCCACAACAGTATTATTAACACCACTAACTTTTTTGTGTTATTTAATAAGGAAACCTATGGTTTCAAATTAAACAACACCACCAGAATTAGCATTTGCATAGTCATTGTAGAGGAGTGATTAGACTAATCAAAACTCCTTGATTAAAGAATGTTTCCCAAGTGTCTGTCCCTGATAATTACTATGCAACCATTACAGTCTAGGAGATAAAACTGAAGGCCTTCATGCACATGCTTTAATGCTTTTTAACAAAGAAATAATATTTCAAAAAATTTATTTTATTTTATATATATTTATATATTGCTGATACAGTCGCAGCTTTAGGAGCTGGTATTTTTTTTTTAAATAGCAAATCTTGCAGAATTTACAGTGGAATCACAAATGTCAACAAGAGTGCAAAAATCTTTAGTTCTGTTTTCTTAAGACAAAAGCAGAACAGAAAATGACTCTACATCTTTGGGAGGAGAGTCTGCATTTCGGCGCCCACTCTAAAGATTTTGGACATACTTTACAATAGATAAAATACATAAAGAGCCTTTAAAATCATTCCCTGGATTCTTCTTTTCCTTCAAAAATGCCAAACATGGATAAGAAGAAAATGAAGGTGAGTTACCTCGTAACTATGTGTTGAAAGCTCTGGGAAATGATCTGAAGCGAAAATGGTCTTCATATGCTTCAGCTACATTTTTGAAGCAGAATAATATCCACTGCAGGGAAGGTGTGCTGACTTATGAGAGGTGTGCCAAGCGCAGAGATATCAGATTGGGTTTCTCCAAGCATAAGGTAACAGATTTATTTTGGGTCAGAATTTATGGCTTTTAACACAGTGTAAATGTTAAGTAGACACTGTGCGATTCAGCCATGAACAAGACACAAGAACATCCACAAATGGCAAGGTCAGAGACAAAATATTAAGGAACTTTCCAATTTTACTGGCAAATGCTGTGCTCAGATATTGAGAACAGCATGCCTTTACTCAGAAAATGAAGAACCCTTGTATTCAACTTGCCCAAGTTCAGACCACAGACTCAAAGCAAAGGGCAGCTTCCAAGGTAACCACTGCAATCTCTTATCTCATCAAAGAAAAGTTTAAGAGCATTCTTAACACAGAATGTAATTGCTGTATATTTAATTTAAACTACTATATAGGAGAGTAAAAGTCCCTTTCTACAGTCTATAGAAAATATATGCACTACAATCTCTTTTTTTCTCCACTCCACGTTTGAATTATTCATGTAAGTAGTAATTGGAAGGATGATTAAATTAAACCACCCGGAAGAAGCTGTATATAAATTTCACTGTGTTTTTACAGTCATATTTAATATCAAAGCAAAACACACATAAATCATAAACCAAGCTCATGTCTATGAAGGAAAACAAACAAACAAATAAATAAATAAATCAAAATTTCAATTCTTAATTCAACCTTAGGTAAAAGTCTCCCTCACAAACAACATATGTTTGGTCTTGTTGTTTCTTTAAACAGGTTAAATTGTCTAAAAAGATCTTTTGAGACTGCAGCAAAGAATCGGTCTCCTTACTTTCATTTCTTTTCAAATTTGTTTAGTTTTGTTACTTAGTTTCATGTTTAAAATGTTCATGCTTGTGGTCTACTGATAGTGAAAACTTAAATTCTATTAGCATGAAATTTAATTTCATGCATTACTTAGTAAATGTTAAAAACAATATCTAATATCTTCTTTCTTCAAAAGAATAGCATCTTGTTACCACAGAAGTTACAGGACATTATCATGACTTAAAAATTTAATATAAAAGTATCACATTTATCATGTATTCCAGAATTATTTAGGTCCTTCACTTGTACAGTGCCTGGATCAGGGGAACCCTCATCCATGTAGTGTAAGTAAATAAAACCAAGCAAGCACTGGATCCAGGATGTCTTAAATCCTGTGTTACAGATGGTGCCTTTTTGGTACTGCAGAGCTACTCAAGATGCAAACAGAGCTATATTTAGTTCTTCCTCCTGCATCTACCCCAGTCTAAAAACCATGGTTGCTTCATTAGCCATCAAATGCAGACAATAAATAAAGAGAATGTTTGGACATTTTAATTGTCAACTTGCAAATCTCCTTATATTATAGTTCTGTCCTACAAATAAATCATCTTAGCTATTCTATGACAATCCTAATCCCAAACCTGTGATTAACGCAAAATAAATCATACAGTTTGCACTTTAAAACAATTTAATCTGAGTTTCTTTTACTTTTTTTTGTTTGTCTTTTTTGTAGCTTTAGTTGGAAACTTAGCTCCAAAATTCTTGAATATAAGGCTACCATCATTTTCAACAGGGTCACAACTCCAGAAACTGAACCGCTCTTTACTGCATAATTATAAATCTTCAACTAGGAAACCTACTCCCTGTCCCTGTCATGAAATGCTGAAAAATAATACTGTCAAATTGCATCAGAGATGAATATTAAGTGAAGTCAAAAGAAGCAATGTCAAAATTTGCACTCAAGGAATGGTCTGCCATTCACAAGAGTTCTCACACAACTGAGAGCAAAAATGACAAAAAACTCCCAAACCTTAAAATACATAGAACACAGTTAACACCTAGAATAAAAGACTGCAAAATAGCGATAGACAATTTCACTGAAGGAATACAGTCAACTCTGTCCAATTACCTTCAGAAGCCTGAGATTAAATCAGTGCTCTAAGAATTCAGGGTAGATGACATACTGTATGGCAGTAGGTGTTTTTTGGTTCTGTTTTTTTTTTTTTTTTTTTTTTTTTTAAATTTGGGTTTTAAACNTTTTTTTTTTTTTTTTTTTAATTAAATGTGGATTTAGACAACAATATTTATCCAGGAAGAAATGCGTTTTTAGATGTACCTGAAAACATAATCTTCTACTGATACAACATTTCTGTAATCCTAGATATTTAAGTAATCTATCATGTTCTTTCCATGTACCTCTATGCTAATTGAACAACAATTTTATCCCCTAAGCAATTATTAATTTCACTACAAGTTCTTCAGCGGTGAAATATTTTAGAATCAGATATTGTGTAGTCTAGATTTGCAGACAGACTCCTATACATCAAGATGAAAATACAAGACATGCCCACAGCGAATAAGGTGAACACATACAAAAAACCGATTTAACTATAACCACTGACACTGGTTGTAGTTCCATGAGTCATCTCTTTCTGTCTCCTCAACATATTTTTGTATTTTATGGTACTACATGGTTCCCATTAAAACAAACAAACAAAAAGATTTAAGAGTTATTTGAGCTAGTCTGATAAACTAACTAGTGTCTGGTGTGATGTAAGGGACCTTCATTGATCTATACACATGTGCTTGCATATAAATATTTTCTGCATTGATGTATTAAAGCTGCCTCTGAAAGGAACAGAAATGTCAGCTTGGTATTCATTTGCAGGATACTCTGAAACCTGACCTCTGCAGCATTTTATTGGCATTACTGCAGTATTGACAGCCTAAAGAGTTGCCTTTTCTAATTTGAAAAAAAATCTATTCAGAAAGGAAAATTAATTCACAGAGCAACTTTGGTGTGAGGGTGGAAATGAAGGGAGATGTGCAGGCAGGGTAAGCATTCTTTATTTTTAACTATCAAGAGTTATTATTTGCTATGAGTGCATTCGGTTTAGAAAATGAGGAAAGACAAAAGCCTAGATGTGCAGGAATTATTTGCTGAGTATTCTTTAAGAATAGGCCAGATGATTAAAACGTGATACAGCCTTAGAGTAGGACCTGGGCATCTGTAGATACCTTCCACTGGATCAGGTTGCTCAAAGCCGCATCCAGCCTGGTCTGGAATACCTCCAGGGATGGAGCATCCATAGCATCTCTGGGAAACCTCTTCCAGTGTCTCGCCACCCTTATAGTAAAGAATTTCTTCCTAACATCTAACCTGAACCTATGATTTTTTCCATTTAAGGACATTTCACCTTGTCCTGTCGTGACCTGTCCTTGTAAATAGTTCCTCTCTGTCTTTCTTTTGGACTTTTTTATGTACTGGAAGGCTTCTAGAAGTCTCCTTGAAGCCTGTGCTTCTCCAGCCTGAACAACCCCAATTCTCTCAGCCTCTCTCATAGGAAAGGTGCTCCAGCCCTCTGATCATCTTCATGTCCCTGCTCTGGACCCATTCCAACAGGTCCTCATTCTCCTTATGTTGGGGGTCCCAGTGCTGGATGCAGAACCAAGGTGGGGTCTCATGAGGTCAGAGTGGCAGAATCATCTCCTGCTGGTCATTTCATGCAAAGTAAGGTCCTATATCATTCTTAGGGAACACCAAGCACATTTTTCTAAAACAATATTCCATGAATTACAACATTTTCCATATAAAATCCTACGGCTGGTTATGATGCAGTCTTTCTGTCTGATCCACTGTTTGTCCACCTTTCTTTCAAATTCCCCCACACAATCCAAGATGTATAATCTATTCTGTATGTCAGTAACTACTAATGGCTTCCTGAAAAGGTCTTGGTGGAAGTTCAGTGAAAGGTATAATTTAGCAAGCAGATTTAGCAAGCAGCAGATAAAACAATTAGACTAAAAATCTTTTGTGAAAGAAGTGTCTGGCAGTACACCCGCAGTGAAGGCTGACTTTGTAATTTAGCAAACAGATTTTATAAGTGGCAGATACAACAATTAGTGGAAAAATCTTTTGTGAGTGAAATAGCTCATCAAATATGCACAGAGAAGGTACATTTGCATGAAAATGATGTGTACATTTCCACTGAAAAGCAATCTATTTTTTCCTGCCTTTTTTCCCCCCCTCTTTTCATTGCTGGGGTTTGTGGTAGGAGAGCAATGGAAAACAGCACTTAATAAAGGAATAAATTCCAAACAGGGACTGTGGATAAATTTGAAGCACCACCCTAAAAAACTCTTGCATTAGAACTCAACCATTTTGCACCTCAGCTCTCCTAACTCTGTTTAGTTTGGTTGGGGTTTTTTTTAATCAAGCTTTCTTGTTTTATGATTGCTATGCTTTATTGCTTTATTTTAACAACTTGTCTGCAGCCAAATGTTGACTGAAACATTATGCTGTAAAATTATTTGAAAGGACCTGACAGGCTGCAATTTCTGTAACTCAGTGGAGGAAGAGGAAGTCTGACACCAGATTTATTATGCAGCCCTTGATCTCAGGTAACTATTTGCTTACACTTCATTGCAGGTACACAGAGAGCTATAAAATGTTGACAAAACCCCAATTTTATTTCTTAGGATCTTGGTTAACCATTTTAAAAGGGTATTTGCTCCTCCAAGTACAACAAAAGCCACAGGAGATGGCAACTCAAACCTGAGAGCATTTCCCCTCAGCCATCCCCTCCAATCACTGTGAAGTCTCCAGGGTAGAAGAATAAATTTGGGTTTTGTCAAGAAGATAACAGGACACCAGCTCTGTATTTATCTTGCTGGCATGCTATAGAGGTCACAGTGCTGGTTGGCACAGGGACTGTCTGCTCAGTAGGGCCCAAACTTATGACAGCACATCAAGTATTTTAAAATAGTCTGAGCTATGTAGATAAATGGGTCATTCATGTCATACATTTCCTCAGGTTTGAGGATAATGTGGATCTGAGCAAAGACTTCGCAAAAGGCCTCCTCCCTGTGCCATTATGACAGAGAAAAGGGGTGTTTACAGACACAAGAGATCTAAACTTACTTTTCAGGTTTTGCTGAAGGGGTTGTTCCCATGAATGGCCAGGTGGTGATATCCCAGGTTTTGATCTGGTGGACTTGAATCCATTATATTCTTCTGTCTAGACTGTATGAAATGCAACTGCAAAGCACATTTAAGATACTAGCAAATTTTTTTCCACCCACTAAGAATCAAATTGTGTAACGAGTTCAAAGTTCAGTTAAAAGAATGCCTGGCCTTTCCCTTGGTCTTTTTATTTTTTTTTGTTTCCTTTTTTTTTTTTTTCTTTTTAGTATGGAAGTGTATTTTAATACACTCTAAGACCAGCACTTTGGTCTTACATACGCTCCTGTTTTAGCACTTTTCTTCACTTAAGAGCTTAACAATAAAAATTATAACATCCTTTTCAAGGTGTTTTAAACCTCTCCAAGAGAATGACTCATGCATTTCCAAACTCAACAATTGATTTATTAAATGATATTACCAAGTTTTCAAAGCACAGAAGCAGATAATAAATATATATATATTCAGAGTGAATTTATATACTTTGGAGAGATAAAGGAGTAATGTTACAGATCTGACTTTTGTTCTTTGAAGAAAAATTATATTCCTCTCTAAAAAAATAATTAATATTTATTAAAATTTCAGTAAATATTTGACTGAGGCACACACTACAAAGATAGGAATGGAAAAGTTTAGTATTTCTGTTTATATTAAATTATCTTCTACTATAATAAAATTGTACCTTTTTCTTAGAATCTTTAAATTTATTCCAGTAGTTTTTTTTCTTATTACTGCAATTGCCAGTATTTAAGACCCTTTAAGATAGTCTCCCAAACACTTATAGAAGCTTTTAGAGGTATACTCATGTCAGAGACTGAAATGTTACAATTTCTGGCTTAAACATCTGCATGAAGGACTTTCGCCTATCATAGCAAAACTGCATAAAAGAACTGCAGAGAAGACTACCACGCCCTAAGGTCCCGGACTGCACTTTGATGGAGATAAGACAAAGTGACTCAGGTTTGGGCTGGGGGAAGAATACATTCACAGAGGGATCAAGCTTAGCACCTTCGGGGTGGAGATCACAGCTCCCTGCCAGGCTGGCACAGAGCCTCACACCAAAGGGTGGAGGGAGGAGAGGTTTTGGGTGTGTGGTAAAAAGTTGCTGGTCAAAGGAAGTGAATGCCCATCCTCCGCTGTGCAGACCAGCTCAGCTGTGGGGCCCTTCACCCCCGGAAAAGCCGCATCCATGTGAAGGACAGCAGAGGAGGTGTCATGGTCCATCAAAGGCCCCCCAAAGGGGTCCCCAGACCCGGCACCAGAGCACTGCAACATGATGCAACAGATCCACAGTGTTGCAGGGGACAGTGTCAAACTTGCCCTCCCCAGGGGAGGCACGTGGGCATTCCCACCTGGCCCGAACGTATATTAATCCACAAGATTCTACACTTTTCAGCGGCGGGGGCTCTCACCACTTAGAAGACCAGACAGAAGGGAAGCCACAAGATGCTGTTGGGACCCTCAGAAGGGTGATATGTTTCTACCTAACCTCTGTCACTCTCCCCCTGATCCCCCACTCACACACACTTCTTTTTTTTTTTTTCTTTTTTCTTTTTTATCTTTTTTTTTTTTTCTTTTTTCTTTTGTTCTTTTTCTTTCACTTTCTTTTCTTTCTTTCTTTCTTTCTTTCTTTCTTTCTTTCTTTCTTTCTCTTTGCCTCTTTTACTATTAAATAAAATATATCACTTTTTGTTGCCACCAACATCTAACCTCATTTGGTTTGAATCAAATTTTGGGGTATTTTTCGAACCTTTCTGGGTTAGACCCATTTTACTCACAGAGACTTAGTTTTCTTTGCTCTTCTGTGTTTAAACCAGTTTGTAACAACTAGAAACATTACGCTTCTGCTAAATCTTTTACTTTCGGTAACACCTGTTTTGTTACTCATGGAAAATACTTTTGCAGACTGTAAAAGCATAAGAAATTAGCAGTATGTCACTTACACTACAGGAGCCTGCAAATGAAGATCTATGAAAAAATATCAGAAGTGGCATCACTATCTCCCTTCTTATGTGGTCATTGACCACAATGATTCACAGTTCTTTTTGTTTGAGTAACTGCCAGCTTACCCTGCAGCAAATACTGCTAAAGGCAATTCACTCTGAAAAGTACAAGAGATACGTCTATTGCACCAGCCAAATATTTATACAGTGTGTACTTTTCCCCTCGAAACAGTTTCCGTTATTTCCCCTCAAGAAATAATTTTCTTGAAGAATTTTCTTCATCACATTGGTTCAATACAATTTTTACCCCATCAACTGGTTAAACAAAAGGTCTTCTAATATGTGATGTTTCAAAATGTCGCTAAAGGGGAAGCTTCTGTAAAGCTTAGTAGTAGCTCACAGCTTCTAGCAGGATTGCAGGATTAGTAATTCACCCTTTGCATTCAGAAACTGATATTCTGCTTCTGTTTAAAAACACTCTCATGACTTCAGACAGCTACCTCCTAAACAGATCAGTCCTCCACAAAACCACTTCTTTGTGCCACACAAAGGCAGGAATCAGAAATTCTGGTTTGAGGAAAACCCAGTGTGACTTTCGTTTCTAGACACAGTATTTATGTCGATTTTCAGCCTCAGCTCCTTACTGCTGGAAGAGCAGTCGTACCTCTAACAGCACTGCTTCCATCTTCCAGGAAAGACACATGACAACAATGCATCCATATAAATGTTGATGAAAGGAGGTAGTTACCAACTTGGTGATGGACTGCTTGTTTAACTATATGGTCTAATTTATTCAGAAGTTGCTGATTCCACCCCTTTCACAGTTTTTTTGGCAACAGAAATAAGAAATTTCACCTGGAAATACTACTAAGGATATTCTCAAGAGGCACTCTCAACACAGAAATTTTAGCAAAATATAAAGCATGTGCAGATTTGGCAATTTAAGGAGGACAACTGGGGTTTCTCAGTTTTCATGTATGCAGAAAAACCTCAGTTGATAAAACGAAGTCAGCATTTTTTGTTTGCTTTTGATTAAAAGTCTGTAAGTGAACTAATGCAACAGCTCATTCGATCGATAAGTAGGAATAATAAGCACCTGCCATGTTTTAAGCTTCAGTTTAAATTGTGTCCTGTTAAAAAGGAACACCATTTTCATTTTGGTGATGATGAAGTCACCTGACTGGGGCATTAGCAAGAGACAATTTCTTCCAGAGTATTGAGCAAAGCTCATTCAAGCTGAGGCTCTCTGAAGTCACTTCTGACAAATCCTGTGAAAGTAGATGCAGTTCCGTCTTGTTTTGAAGGGTAGTTCATAGCCCTTTACTCAAGGAAGTCCCTGTACAACCATTTACAAAGCAACCTGTGTACACATATACAATCAAATATGTGCTACAGAGACAAAAAAAGAGACAAAAAATCAGATCTCCATCTCATTTCTTCGCTCAGCAAACTGTGAATGGAAATGTTCCCATTAGTGCGGTCTGTGTTGCACAGCCCTGGCTGCTTTTGGAGGATAATTCTTTTGTAAGTGATCTCTAACTCCTACACCTCCATAACCACTGGTTTCTACTCTTGTTTTGTGTAAGCTTTCCTCTTTATTCAGGAGTGAAGAGACCCCTCCTTGTAGCCTCTGTTTGAATTTCCTACCCGGGAATACCTCTGAACCAAAATGTCGTGGGTTTCTACTCATCAATTTCATATCCTGGTTTATTCATTCACTGATAGTTTTCTCTCCTTAGAACTTAAATTTAACATGTTGTTACATTTCTGAAATGGAAATTTTCTGTTTTGGAAAATTGGCAGCTGGACAGAGCAAAAACATTCACAGTAAGAGAAAAAAAGGCTGCCAGGAACCTGGTTGCCCTCTATTCACACTCAGCACAGCCCCTGCCAGCTGCCCAGGAGCTGTTCCATCCCCAGAGCCAAAGAAGAAGAAAGGAAGCCAAAGTGACGACAGCTTCAGCTGGAAAGAGATGGCAGAGAATTGACAGTATGCCAAGATATTTTGTGCCATCTCTGAAGGCCTAAGAGTATCTGAACACTTAAGTGCTTGAAGATTCATTTGTGAGAGTAAGATATGTACAATGAAGATGCAATAAGAACATTTTGCTCTCTTTGAGACCCACCAGTGAGACCTACACTTACTGATACTTTTAGCTCTTTTGAATCATCTGGTGTCTAAAGCCATGCTCTGTTTAGCCATTAATACTGCAGTTTAGGTATTTTAAGAGAAAAACAAAATCAGTTTCTCCTAAAATCTTGCATCAGTTTAACCCTTGTTAAACCAAATAAATATATGTTTTATCAATTTTCTATATTTTACATAATTTTATATACATTTATTATATAATAGATATATATAATAAAAATATAGGTAGCACTTAGGGCAACAGAAGTTGTAAATACAATGTATATTTCTGTTATTTTGAATACAATTTCATATAGTCTTCAATCCAAAACTATTGGAGTTCAAAGAGAAGTGTTCCCAGTAATTAAAATGTAATTCATCATCAATTTTACTATATTATTGACTCTTGATCACATAATAATTTAGTAATTCAAGCATCTATTATGAATTGTTATATCTTGTACAAGAGTTCCTCAGAAATCACAACAATATTTCATAATTATTGTTTTTGCAAAGTTATGGGCAGGATAGGAAGCTAAATGTGGCACCATGGATTTACTTTTATAAGAGCCTGTTGTAAGTCCCCACTGTAAGACGTCAAATAACTTGGGCTTTAGTGAAATTCTTTCTCTTAAAGTATCTTCATCAGAAAGGGCTTGGAAGGTAAATGCTTAGAGGTACAACTTCCTCATAACACAGAATCATGGCATAGTTTAGGTTGGAAAAGACCTCCAAGATCAACAAGACCAACCTTATCAACCAGGGCATGGCACTGAGTGCCATGTCCAGTCATTCCTTGAGCTGCTCCAGGGATGGTGACTCCACTACCGTCCAATCCTTCTTTGTGTCCATTCCAATATATTCACAGCCATTTGCATATGGACAAAATACTGACATAAATGCCCATGTTCCAACTTTAAATTGGTGACTTCGAAATGGAACTTCCTTAATGGCCCCTCTTATTTCTTTGATTTAAAAACATCAGCTATTAACAAATAATATGCCTATTATGGTTTTCAGCACTTTGGACTCTCTCCCAGTAAGTAGGAATATATTCAGTGGTAATAATCCTTGACAAGCTTGACTTGTGTTAATGTACTCCAGGAAGAACACAGGTGATCTGTCCCCTGGGGTTCGTCACTGACAAAATGCAGCAGCATTCACTTTGCAGATTACCTACCCGTAACTGTGCGTGTTTCCAAGTTATTTTGGAAATGGAAGGGCCATATCCAACCAAGCATTGTTAACTAAAATTTAGTAAAATTATCACATCTCTAAAGAACAGTGTGAAAGGCTATAAGAAAAATGCATACTTTTGTGCTCACGAATCAAAAAGAAATTACATTTTGTGCAATCACCAGCTCATGTATAAAATGCTTTGAAATTGAATCACATTATCACTTCAGACAGTACAGGAAGTATCACAAAATAATAGCTATGTCATGAATTGCTGTTTTTCCTAAGGACTTTTTAAAGTAAATATGAAGGTTTGATAGCATAGTGCTTCAAATGGACTGCATCAGAAAGGAGCTGTGCCTGGGAAAACACTTGGTCAGATATATTGCATATGCAAAATGGCTTCAGTGAAATTAATAGCAGAGACACATAAATGCTGTGTCTAGCAGAGAAACTGTGAGATTTTATCTGTTCTCAATGGGCAAATTTCCAGAATTTAATTAAATGAATAAAGAAAATGAATTTTGAAAATTGAATAACTTCCTGTTTATGATTTTTAAATGGTTATTTTGATGTAATCTCTTTCTCTCTCTTTTTTTCTTTTTTTTCCCCCCCTATAAATTCCCCATTTCATCAATGTCTGGGCATTCAAAAATATTTTGAAAGACAAGTAACCGCATCTACTTACATGTTAGAAATTACTTGTTTCTGAAGTGGACCAGATGGAGAACATTTGAGTAAGTTTCTGTCAGTAGTATGACTGCAGAATTTAACTTTGTTGCAGTTTCTAGCATATGTAAACTTTTACAAAGATAGGCTTTCAATGCTTAAAACAACAGTTCTGGTGTATTTTTCAACTATGTGTGTGGGTATAATGATTTGATCTAAAATTTAGAACTTCAACATGGAACTGTAATATTATGCTTTTAACTGAGATAGAAATGAAAGTATAGGTAATAGCAAATTACAACCTAATTTGCTCACTTCAATCATCTGGGCTCTTTTCCAGCAAGTAGTAATATATTCAGCTGTAAATGTACAAACGATGATATTTTAAAATGTGCAATTCAGCAGCATAAAAACTTGTATAAAGTTAATCCAAGATAAATTAAATATAAGCCCAGAAGAGTTATGGGATTTTTTTTCCTCCCTTCCTATTGTGTTTGAGACAGCTTTTTATTTAGGCCAGAAAATAAAGGGGAAAAAAAAAATCCCTTCTCTTTTTCCCTCTTTCTGCATGGACAGCACTATCTGTACAGTCTAAAAAGATTGCTGCAAATGGAGTGAGAACTGTGGGAGACTCCTTCTGAAATAGTGGTGCCTGATTCAGTTATCACACAAAAAAAAAAAAAAAAAGAGTAAAAATGT